>ML276447.1:951-28999 GCA_005239495.1 Nicotiana undulata | reverse complement strand
ATAGGTAGTTACCTTATTCTAAAATATTTATATCATCTAATACATACTAAGCAGAGATGCCTTTCTCCACCCCCACCCCCTTTTTCTTTTGCAGAATGTAGTGATGATCTAGTAGAGAGAAGAACCAAGGAAGTGGCAAACTTCCTGAGCATGTTAAGGAGTGCATCTGTAACTGATGGTGAGAAGTCAAAGTCTTCTGAGGCAACACACGGTGGTTGGAAAGTAGGCTATCTGTCACATTTATAGATTTATCTTTTTTCTAATTCTCAAAATCATGACTCACTAATGTGATTGTGGATCCGAAACTTATTTGAAGCATTAGTGTTGCTCGTGTTTAGTAGCACCAAAGCCTGGTGCTTTATTGGGACAGCCAGAAATATTTAGTGTTACTATTCATGTATTGCAAAAATATTTCTCCTCATCTGTTATTTAGTATGAGAGCAATGCTGGTTTCTCCATCTTTTGCAGGTAAAGCAAGATACTGAAGCATACCGTGTTATGTATCGAGAGGGACCAGAAGGCACTCCTTTCCATACCCTCCTTGTTGAAGGCTATATAGATGGCCCAACAGATGTTTGTAAGATAAATTTAAAATCTCAACTATTTTATTCACTGTTGGAGTGGTTATTAGTCAAGGTCATGTAGAAAGTTCGTGTTGCTTTAGTATTCGACGACTTTTGAGATAAGAACTGGCTGTTTCAGGTTTATGCATCTCATGGGGGGCAGAGCTCTACAAGAAATGGTGAGAATCCCGTATGCTAAAGTCTCTTAAGCAGCCTGTCTCATGTTTACCATGCAACAAAAATCTGTTTCTAGTCAGCTGCTTGCTGCACTGCTTCTAAATTATCTTCACAAGCAATGAGTGAAAGAGGGATATAAAAGTCTGACACTTTTGTTGTCCTAAAGAATAATTGTCTGGGTAAACTCTTAATACAAATGCGTGCATTTCTGCCATAAAAGGACTGGAGTCGGTGCAGAGCTTGAGCTATAAAATTTTAGCTGTAATGGTGGTATTGCATTTGTATCAATAAATTTTGTATAAGTTCGAAATCAAGCATTCGAGTAAGAGAAATTGTATAAGTTGGCAGATATGAGACTGATATAAATGGTGGATAGGTGGCTTTTGAAGTAATTCACGGAGAACGACATTCATGGTAATTCATTAGGGGGAGCGGGGGAGAGAATGTGCATCAAGTACAATTGTATCACAGCATTCGCTCAGAAATACTCTTTATTACCTGTACAACCCAAGTAGTTAATTCACAAACAAATGTTAAATAAGAAGAGGACATATATATATATATATATTAAGAAAAAGTACTACACAGAAATATATGTGTTTATTTGTAGCACAACCGGAATTTCTTGGTTTTGTCTATATTGGGGAGAAATTGCTCTTACCTTTTATCAAGGTGATGACTTATTGCAGTAAATGTGAATATGAAAGCTCTAGAATGGATCTGCTCGAAGAAACTTAACGCTAATAAAATGTCAGTAGAGGTTCAAAATTATCTTTAACATATCCATTTGTGATACAGTAATTTTCCTTGAATACTAGTTAAGGGATAGTCACAACGATTTTGGGATTGAGGGATCGTCTGATGTTGCATTGACACTTCTGTTTAATGTATATTTTTACTTATCCATCTTTTTCACTTCTATTTAATTGTATGTTTCTACTATCAATGCAATAACTCGTTGTGGATAAATGTCAAGCAACAAGTTGTGTTAATACACCCCATTTGCACATCAGGTGGCCGCAAACCACAATTCCAACATTCAAGATTGTAGCCTCCGAGTGCTTGCAGAAGGTCAGAGACGGTGAACAAATATGTCTAGTAAGGTTTGTCATCCTATAGCAGTGCATCTATGTTTATTTTGTGCTTCTTATTATGTCTGTAATAATGTGCTGATATATGTTTAACTACTTGGAAGAAAGGATGAAGCTTTCATGGCCGTTGTCAGCAAGGGAGGCCCTTATACATTTCTTTGTATTTGAGTACTTTCAAGATGGTCTGATTGTAGTACTTCTAAATTCGGTAAGTTTGTGAAAGTCCATGACATTTGTCAATGATTATATCTTTGATAACTTTCTATATTTCCATTATCATATTTGTTCTCATCAACATTAAAGCAACTGATAGCAAGCTTTATTTCCAGATCTCTGACTTAGATAGCGTTGATAGAAGCACTCATGGTTTTTCAAAAGATGGAATACCACTTCCACTGGATGTAGTACGAATTGATGTGGTGGGAGGTTTTGCTATCCAGAAAGTTACTGATAATCGTAGCTACTTCAGGTAACTTTGAATTTCTTATATATTAAATTGAAAATACTTATCACATATGGATAGACAGGCATAGCAAGTCTTGACATAGGCAGTACAATCAGCTTTGAACGCTTCCTTTTGCTTTCTCGTGTTAGCTTTTTCCATAGGAACCTTCTTTATTACTTATTATTTTTTCTGGGGGGAGGGGGTTCAAGAAGATGCTTTTGGAACTATGAGGACTGGTTGGGATATAAGATTGTGTAGTGTTGAAAACTTTAAGTGATATAGTAATAAATTTGAAGATTTTTATTCTGGTAATCTGGTTCCTTCTCCAATTCTAATGGTTGGGGGGGGGGGGGGGATCAATTTCCCATGTTCGGAACAACCCGGCTATTTTGATTTCCACTCTAAAAAGTTCTAACTCTAGCTGAAGTTGATGATATGGCTATTAAGTAGGTTCCAGTGGTATTGAAACATGATTCTTCCACTCAATATCTATGTTGCTCGGACTCTGCAAAAATGGTGCCGGGTGGGCGTCGGATCCTCCAAAAGTAGTGCATTTTTGGAGGATCCGACACGAGTGTGGCAACATGAGTCCGCGCAACATAGCTCAATATGTTGAGAGCTTTGTTTGCAATGAGTTAATATTTCTTCGTACAAGATGGTCCTGTTTAGTGACTAAATTTTCTTATCAAAGGGTTCCTATATATTTACATATAGAAAAAAAGAGATGAACAAATTGCATTGCCAGCTATGTTGCACAGATTCTTGGAGTACGTCGTGCTCTTGATATATTGGAAATATGCAATAGTATAATGACTACTCTTCTAGAATCCAACATAACAATATATTATTCTTTAAGAGCGGTGCTCTGTGATGTACTTGCATGTTGTTTGAGCTCCTAAAGAACCGAAGGAACAAGAATGTCGACATGACACCTGTGTCGGTGACAAGATTCTTACCCAATTTGGTCAACATTCAACGGCTTCTTCGACCAACGAAAGCTGAAACTGCTAAGTCGAAGACACAGATGAAATGAAGTCCTGTGAGGAAGAAGACAGAGATGAAAGATGAGGGATAAAGCAACTTTCTGGCAAGTTCGTCTCTCTGTTTGTGCTTCAATGTTGTCATCTCTCTTCCTCTTCTTTCATTAGAACGCAAACAGAGATTCCATAGATTGACTGGGATGTGTAAAGCTGCAGTTAACTCAAACAGTGAAGAGTGACTGCACCAAAGTTAGGATTTTTGTTGTTTGGTATTAATGGAATGGAAAGTGAGTTTTAAAACTTATTTCAGAGAATTGCATTATATAGGCCGACACAATAAGTTTGGGCCACAGTGTTCGTTATTTTCTTTGGTATTAGCAAGTCCAAGAAGAAACAAAATAAGCTGGTTACCAGTTGAACAACTAAACAATATATGTTTGTTTCGGCATAACTTAACTAAATCACACTGAATTTGAGTAAATTTTTTAACTGAAGCTCGACTTACTTTTCTACCAATGTGAATAAGTAATACTCAAATATTTCATACTAGTGAATTCATTAGCCATATCCCAGCACCCGTACCCATTCTCTTCTCCACTCCCTGAATCCTAAAATCTATAAGAAGACGAATCCGACTTCTGGATACGCACCAGTCTTACCTGTATCCATGCAACATAGGTTGCCAGTTCGAATGCGCCAAAAATTTAGATCATTACTGGGAGAACAGTTTATTCTTTCTCCGGCAGCATTCTAGAGACCCATCACTCAGAATACATCAGAAAATGCCGCTAATCTCTTACATGGACAGGTATTAATCATCTAGTATAAAAGGAAATTAGAGAAAGGAAGCTTAAAGAAACACTGAGCAAGTCAGCATAGCTATAGTCTATGGTAACTTTTGCAGTGTTTGGTTTCTTTTGGTCATTGAGCTCCTCAATCAGATTAGGTCCCACATAACCTGTTGTCCCTTTTCCCTATTAGTTTGCATGTCAGATGTTACTTAGGTTGTCGATGAATCAGGATCCAATTGTGGAGCTGCATACGAAATGCATCAAGAAGATGGTCACAAGTAATGATACATCTATATTCCTGCTTAAGTGTGTTTGAACTCCTAGAAACCCAAAGAAGGTTTCCTCCTCTTTTTTGGTTGTTGGCAGTAGTTCTGCAAATGTTTAGAGCTGATAATTTTGGCAAAAAGAAGAACGTTCCTCGTGATTCAGTGATTTTATGTGCAACGAGACAGGATACAACAGTAACCAAATACTGTTTTATAAATCAGATACTGTTTATAGTAGATATATAATTGTGGTCACCTACTTCTCTTTGATGAAAAAGTACCTAGTTATTGGAAAGAAAGAAAAGCCTAATGCTGCGATAAGCGGCGTAGGATAGTCAGAGTGACATCAAATTCAGTGTTAAAAAGAATTTGCCGCTCCTATTGTTTTATTGTGAACTCGCTTTTTCTGCTTTTAAATTTAACAGGACTATAGCAAACATGGATATCAAACTGGACTTTGTTCCTCCCTCATTCATCAATTTTGTTTCAAGGCAGCTCGTAGGTGCTGGTTTCAAGCTTTATAAAAAGGTTAATGCCGGTTCAGTTCCCACTTCTGTTTCTGATTTTTCTTTTTGTGAAATACGATGATTTGTGTTCTCTGGATAATAATTATAATATACTATTTTTCTTGCAGGAAGTAGCTTCAGTAGCCAAAGGTGACGAAGATTTCAGCAACGCTCTAAAAGATCCATTATATGCTAGAATACGGAAAGCTCTTTACTCAGATAATATATGTAATGGCAATGCGGCTTCGGAACTGCTAGACCTAAAGAAAGATGTCTGTTGGCTTGATGATGAGAAAAGCAATGGCAATGGGGCTTTAGAATTTGAAGATTTGAAGGAAGACACATGTGTTCATCTTGATGAAGGGACAAGTGAGACTTTGGGACTGCAAAAAGAGTTGAAGAAAGATGCATCCCTTCAACTTAATGAATGGACAAGAGATGGCAATGTTGCTTTAGAACTCCAAGACCCAAAAGGAGACACCTGTGTTCACGTGGATCAAGGAACACAAACAAATGTTGAAGTCAAAAGCCTAGAACAGATGGTGCAATCGGATAATGGTTTAATTTGGTCATCACAGCAGGACGACTTTGTGGCTGGAGATAACAAAGGTCCCAGCGAAATTGAGGAAGTTGTTGAAAATACAAGTGAAATGATTGAAAGTTTAGATGAGAATGACAAGAAAGCGCACAATTATCCAGCTAATCAAGTCGTGCACGTGCCTGCCAACAACAAGAAGGTTTTGATTAGCTCTGAGGTCCGACAAGCTCTGGGAACTTTAGAGAAGGCTATCTCTATCATAAGGGATTTTGGATATAATTTGGAGATTAGATCTGTTCCCAGCAACACTACTGTTAAGTATATAGGTGTAGAGGAGGATGGTCAGAAAAATTCAAAATCATCAGAAACTGATCGAATTCATGGAAGTGGCAGAGCTTGTGCTGATTCACCCAAAAAAGAATTGTCAGAGGCGACCCCTTACGAACACAGGAATAGCTCTGCTAGTCACAGTTTCAGGTAAATTTTGTTTACTTAATAGCAAGAGGCTACATTGAAATAATGGGTGATGCTAAGCTTATTTATTCTACACCAAACGGGTCAAATTGGTTTCCAAGAAGTTAAATATGTATTTGCCAAATGAGCACATAGAAACGGCAAAGAGATGTCACTTAGCTTAGTAAAAACCTTTGATTTCTGCAACTTCGTCTGAACGCCTCGAATTATGTATAAAGAAAAGGTTCTGCAACACTAAACTTTTTTTGTAGTGGCATGATTTGATTACTATGTGTTTGATCATATGCTTGATGAGCTTCTTCTAATCTATTAATATCTAAAAAATTGGTGAATAAACTTTCTAGGCGTACAAGTTCTAGTTTGTGCACAAGGGAAGCTACCCACAACAAGAAGATTGCTTCTGCATCACCAGATGATTATGTTGAAACCTCGGGCGATGGACACCATACTGCTGTACGTACCTCAGTAGACCAAACGAAGGAAGATAACGTCACGTCTGTCCATGTAGATAGCGTCCATGGACAAGAGAATGGTAAAAGGAGAAGAAAGCTACCATTTTACTGCTGCGTGTATTTTTTCCCGGGACAGGTCATAGGTTGAGAGTGAGCAATTTTGTTTATAGGAAAGCAAAACCATAGTGTTACTTACCTGTTATTACGGCTGTAAATTCTTAATGAAATTAAGGTCAATACCAATGTGTTGTAGACAATACAATGTAACTAACATGCTAATATGTATTACACTGTAACTTAATTTATATCCACGGTAGCAGAATTGTACGAGCTAATATAAGAATTTGCTTGTTATTCTGAAGAGGGAAGAATTGAAGTATAAAACTTTGTTTTTTCTCGTCAGAAGAATGTTATAGTACTGATTTACTTGGTCTCCTAAACTACTCATTGCGTGGACGTGAGATGCTACCCAATTTTCTATTGCATGTTTTCTTGTCTTTTTATATTGCTGCTCTGAAAATCTTCTATATAGAATAGGAGAAGCAAAGCCATATAATTGTGCCAAGTGTCAAAATATAAATTAAACATGTGTCCAATTTTAGGACAAACCTCCAACTAATTTGGAGGTTCAAAAATAGTTTAAAATAGAAATTAAATATATACTAATGCAGTTGAACTTATATTAATGTGATTTGCGGTTTTTTCATTTGTTAAAAGAAGTTCCAAACGTTTAAAACTTCTTTAATTGGTTTACAGAAGTTTAGAAACTTGAAAACTCCTTAGACTCCCACGTTTGTTGAAAATAAAAAAAAATAAAAAATTACTTCAACCACGTCTTACTCCCACGTTTGGAATTGGATAATGTGCAATATGGATAGATTTAAAAAATAACCAGAAGAAACATATTTTTTTTAAATAACCACGATCATCTTCCCAAACATGGGTATCCCAAATTAACTCCATAACTTATCCACTTTTTCCATAACTACCTCAACAGTTTTATGTGGCTCTTTTTAATTCCTTTTTCATTTTCTTTTTGCTTTGGTCAGAATACGAACTTTGCAAATATGGCTACAAAACTTCATGACATTATGAGAAATTCCGGATCGCTACAAGCCTGAAATACCTTATTCGATAGAATTGATATTACAAGATGCTAAGGTAACATATTTATAAGTGCTTTCACTTTTTCTTCCTCTTCTCTGCTGCTATAATGACACATAAACTTTGTTGAGAATGGTAACGCATAAATTTTATGGATGCTCCATTAAACTTTATTTTGTTATACTAAGGTTACAAAATTATTTTTTCAATCGAAAATAATAATAAATTTGCTTGAATATCACAAAAGTCACTAAATAGTTCTTTTGTAACAAAAATTAAAATCATGACCCATCTTTAACTAAGTATCATGAAAAATGTCTCCTTCGTTTCCTCCTATTGATTTTCTCTATTACTTTAGGAAAATTGTGTCAGTGTTTTGTTGTAAAATTTAGTTCAGTAACTTTCACGGTACTTACGTAAGGTTGATTGATTTTTTCATTTAATAGTATCTTTGTGACTTTGGTGCAATAAAGTTAAAAAATGACCATCCATAAAGTTAAAGAATTTTTTTATGAATATTCAGTTCAAATATGTGCTGGATGCTAGAATGGTAATTCAGCTACTCAAATTCAGTCTATATAAATAGAGGCAAGCTTATGTTGGGATCGAAATAATATGCATATATTTTGATAAAGGAAGTTACAATATTTTGACAATTGTATAGCTACTGCAAATTATAAAATATGCACATTCTGAGTAAAAACTTTACAATGTTTGTTGACAATTGTTTACTAATTTCCAGCATTAACAATTTATACCAATCTAATATATCCTAACAATTAATATGATTTGTCAGGGTGATCGGATGCATGCCTCAATCGGGAAGTATGTTATTAAGTTCTTTAGGAATAAGATACAGAAACTCGACTTATATCGCATGACCTGCTTTGTTGTCAGACCAAATATTTAAAATTAAATACTAAAACACAATTTGAGGCTGACATTTACACAGAGGATAATAGTTGAGGAAACTACTGATCCTACATTTCATATGGACATCTTTAACTTGCGTCCTTTGACCAATTCACGAAACAACATGATGTCGATGAGGCAGAATTATTCGGTAATTCTTCTTCTCCATTTAATTCTAATACTACGTTTATTAAAATTCTTTGATTATCTTTTATAGTTGTAGATGTCGTTGGCCAGGTGGTGACCTATGAAACTGTTCAGACCTACAAGCAAGGAGACAACAAAAGTGCCTTTATGAATATGAAACTTGAAGATGATCAGTAAGTAATTTACAAATAGAAACTATATTTTGCAGTAAAGCTAACTATTTCTTTATTGTGGGTTTTTCGTAAAACATATAGGAGGAACATGATTTCCGCAACCGTATGGAGTGTACTTGTGGATCAAAGTCAACCTCACTTAATGCATCTACAACTGATCATTTGATTGTTGTTCTTCAACTTATGAAAAGCTCAAAAATTTCGAGGTTTTCCAATTCTTACATTTATATTTGAAAAACAATTTCAGTATAATTTATAGTTTTTAATTAATAATAATTTAATTTTATTCATAGGTGATTACTTAGTGCGTAGCTGTTGGTATGCTTCAAAATATGGATAAATAGTGTTTTTTTCTCGATTTATCGAGTTTAAATCCAGGTTTTGTCAAGGGTATATAATTCTTATTTATATGTGTTAAAAATATAATATTATTATTAAAAACTTAAAGTTTTTGACTTATGCATATTTCAATTTTTAATGGGAAAACGAATTGAACAAACAAGCAGTATACTTCACATCTCATTTGATTGAAATGTTTATCAAAAAGATGACTACATTCTTTTTATATTAATTTTTTTTAGCTTTTTGGTAATTGTTGATAACTATGTAGTGACATAAGAAACAAGGTCGCACATTTCTTTTTCATGCAAGTTTATGATGTTATATATACGATCTTCCTTACTTTTGTCCTTTTTATCTTTCTGTATTTTTAAGGATATATCCTTACGTACACTTTACAATCTTTCTACTGTTTTCATCAATTTAGAAAGGATGAAAGAGAAATAATATAAAAAATAGAAGAACACATGTTGAATATGTTTCTTTTTATCTTGCTAAAAAAGAATTGTTGAATCCGCTGAGACCTTAAAGATAATCACTTTCATAAAGAGAGCTTGCATATTTCATGTTTCCTTGCAGACGCCGCTTTGATACATTCAGGAATTTGAATCGATGTGAAAGATTATGAATTCCTAAAGATATGGTGCCTTTGGAGTTTGAGAATTTCACTAAAAGATTTGAACTTCTTAGATTAAAAGAAAATTGTAGTATACCACTTCTTGACTCTTTTCACGTATATGCAATAACGAATGAATAGCTTGCCGCTAAACACTTCTCTATGGAGTTGCTGCCTTAGTGCTAATTCATGTGTTCAACGAAAAAAAAAAGGATATGCAATATAGAAATTAGATGTTTGAGAGTTCAAGGAATCACCGATAAAGCTTTTACTCCTTTTAGATTCTTTATAGTTAGTTAGAAGCGAATATAAGCCAAGGTAAATTTATATTTCAAGTTGACTTTTTTATGTGATGACTCTTACTGGATATTTAAATTTTCTTTTAATTTTTTTATTCAGAAAATATTATTGAGAATAATAGAATTAAATAAATAATAAAAAATATGTATCTTCTATTATATTATAAAAAGAAAGTAGCATATAAAAATTTAAATAAAGTAATATGCTAATAATTTATTATTAATAATGCAATAATACTAAATATTGGATAATATAATAATAAAAAATACAGAACAAAAAAGTTATTTCATGCGTATATAAGTCACATTAATTTAATATAGATTTTATTCATTAATGTCAGTTAATATATTGAGAACAATAGGATAAAATTTAAAACAAAAAAATATTTTAAGAGTAATAAAATATCCATTATATTATAAAAAGAAAGTAGTAGACAAAAATATTAAAAAAAGTAGTTTGCTAATAAAAATTTCTATTAACAATGCAATAATATTAAATATTTGATAATATAATAAAGAAAAGTACACAACAAAAAAGTTATTCAATGACTATACAACTCTCTTTAAATTTAGTAGAGATTTTGTTCATTAAAGTTCAGTTAATATTATTGAGAACAATAGAATACAATTTAAAATAAAAAAAATATTTCAAGAGTAATAAAATATATATCTTCTATTATATTATAAAAGAAAAGTGGCAGACAAAAATATTAAACAAAGTAATATAATAATAAAATTTCTATTAACAACACAATTATATTAAATATTGGATAATATAATATAAAAAATACATAACAAAAAAAGTTATTCGAGGACTATATAAGTCCCTTTAATTTAATAGAAATTTTATTCATGAAAGTTCAGATAATATTATTGAAAATAATAGAATAAAATTAAAAATAAAAAATATTTCAAGATATATATATATTCTCTTATATTACAAAAGAAAGCGGGCAGACAAAAATATTAAATAAAGTAATATGCTAATAAATATTTCTATTAATAATGTAAAAATACTAAATATTGGATAATAGAATAAAGATAAATATAGAACAAAAAAATTAATCAATGACAACATAAATCCTTAATTTAATCGTGATTTATTATTGGGATATCGCGCTGACAAATAAGATGACAATTAAAATTTATCAAAGCAATACGATCTAATTTGTTCAACAAGTCCGATCACAGTTTAAATTAAGTAATATTTTTAAATATTGACCGCATCGCGCGGGTACGGCTACTAGTTGTTCAGAAAAAAAACTAGTCAGTGTCACTTTCAACAAGCCATTGTAGCTACACTAGATTCTTAAAAGCCATTGAGGAATATTCTAAATTGGAATCCATTGAGCATCTTAGGCCTCATTTGTTTGCACTTAATGAACAAGATGTTAGCCCATTAAGGGGTCGTTTGGTATGAGGTATAAGAAGGTATAGTGCTGGTATAGAAATTTAATACCACCTTAATCCTTCGCTTGGTTAGCAAACCAGGTATAAGTTATCTCAGGATTAAAATTAACACCGGGATAACTTATACCTTATAGAGGGTAGGGTAATTAGCACCGGTATAACTTATACATTCTTCTTACAAATTATGCAATTGTCATATTTAGTACAACATACCAAACAATGGATAAAAAACAATCCCAGCATAACTAGCATAACTTGTGCCAACATAACTTATACCAGTATAACTTATCCCGGTATAAGCCGTATTCAAACTAAATGACCCCTAAGTGCATTTGTTTTTTTATTTTTTAAAACTCTGAATAGGTCTGAATGGGTCTGATTTCGTTCGGTCAGACCTTTGATCGAGTCTTATTTCGTTCTAGAGGTTAAAAATATCGAAAATACACGCCTGCTCCTTTTCTCTCTCTAAACATCAGGCTATTTCTTCTAATTCCAAAACAAACTGATCCTTCACAATTCACACGTCTCTCTTCAAGGATCAAGCAGCCGTCGAAATCTTTTTCTGGGTAAGATTTTGAAAATTATACTTGGAATTCTCCATCTTGTTTCCACTTTTCTAATGGTAAATTTCAGTTTCTAGTTTAGGGTTTAGCAAAACCCCTTTTAAAATACAATTGAGAAGGAGCTAAACTAGAAGGTTTTGCTTGCCTCTTTTTTGTGTCTTGTTCTCACTTTTTAATTTGATTGAATCTCTGAATTTCCGTAATTTTTTTTTTTTTTTTGTTGACATTCCAATTCTTTAAATCGTAAATCATAATTGGGACGTGTTCTAAATTGTTAGCAATGTTTTTTTCTCTTTTGCAGATTCACATTGTCCCTTTTGAACCTTCTTTTGTTTTCTTCAAGAATTGCATATTAGTGACTGAAATTAATTTCTCTAGTTGAAATATAAACCGTAATTGGTGTTTATGAAGCTCGTCCAAAATTAAGAAACTTTGCTATGGCTAGAATTCGAATAATGAAGTTCTGTGTTGTTGAAATTAGAGCGGCTATAGTTTCATATTTGGCTAGAATTTGGATAACGTATACATAAGTAAAATTTATATTTCGGTGCTTTCTTAATATTTATGTGCTATTGCGCTTGAATTATTTGTCATATGTTACGCGTTCTATAATTGAACCATGCTTTGTTTTGTTTATTCAAGAATAACTTCTTTACTTCCTCAATTCTTTCCTATTTTGTGTTTAAGATTATACCATTTACTACATCTTTCGGTCTTCAAACAGATTATTTGCTTAGAAATATACCACTTATCTTCATGGGTAGCTCAAGGTGAGGCTAGTAAAGCCTTCACTTTAGGCCCCAAAAATTTTGAGGCCCCAAAAAATGTTGTAAAATACGTAATAATACTTTGACCTAAACAATTTTAAACTTTGTAGAAAAAAGTATAAAATCTGCGTAAAAAGGTTTTAAAAAAATAAAGAATATTTACTTTTTAACATAAGAAATATTCTAGAACGTCGAATTAAACTACTCAAATCTTTATATTAGCAAATAAAATTTTTTACATTAAGATCCAAGGTAATACATTGCAAAGATATGGCTAACATTTACTAATTTAAATTAATACTTGATAATATAAATAGTAATAATATTACTTTGTTTCTTGGTTGTCTCTGTTTTTTTAATATTAGAGGGTGTTTTGTAATCACTACAATCTTATATTTCAGATATGGAATCTAATGAATATGTAAGAGCGAGTTGGAAAAATACGGACGTGGTAAAAACTTTTTTAGAAACTTGTATTCAAGAAGTATCTTTACACTGGAGACTTGGAAGTAGTTTGAAACCGGATTCAAGACGTCTGTTTCAACTGGGGCTTAATGATTAATCGACTCTTCATTACAGAATAAACTGGAAAAGATAAGAATTGAAACAACATTATTCAAGAAAAAAGAAAATTTTGATTTGCTTTTAGTCTCCCACTCCCTTTATAGTTGGCTTGTTGACGTTTTGTCTTCCCCACCTTATTATCAAGATTTCCTTTAGAGAATTTGGCATTGCTATTGTACCACAACAAATTAACGATATCACATCTTTCAGGCTTTGTAATGTGATTAGGGAATTTGTTCAGCAACTATTGTTGAGTCCCAGATTATTGATTTTAAATATAATCTCGCCTTATAATTGACACATGTCTTCAATCTAAAGCACAAAACATGTGCTGAATTCGATACCATATATATAACCACCGTCTTCTTTGCTTTGTAAAGACCAAGCCCAGAAAATGTGGGTGAAAAAGCTCCGGGTTTTAACATCCTTCCCAATAGCCCTTTTGAGAAGGGAAATAACGACGTTTTCTGTTTCTCCGTCCCAATTTGATTTTCCTGTTTCTTCTTCAATTTCTCCACAATTACATCATTCTGTTCGGGACACTCTGGACTTTTCTGGAAGATTCCATTTCTGTTCCCAAGCTGCTCAGAAGCTTATTTGCTGGAATTGCAATGTTGTTTCGTCAGCTACGACACCGTTTCTGGTTTGCAATGCTTGTGGCACCGTCCAGCCTGTCGATCAATCTCTTGATTATTTCCACATTTTTGGATTGTAAGTTCTAGTTTTGAATATGGACCTGTTTCTTATTAATTTCTTTTTCTACAAGTATTGAAGATTTTTTCTTTTATTTCCATGGCTGGTCATATTATGCATTCTTACAGGGAGAAAAAGTATGGAATTGAGGGGGAAAATCTAGAGCGCAAGTACAAAGACTGGCAGAGGAAGCTACATCCAGACCTGGTTCATACGAAATCCGAGGTTCATAAAATTGTACATTGTGGACATATATATATGTGAAAATTCCGTTTTCACTTTTTTCTTCCCTTTTTGCCAATATTTTGATATTATTTTCCTGTGGCTTTTTGCTCTTTCTGCTAGAAAGAAAGGGAGTATGCCGCTGAACAGTCTGCTCGTGTGATCGATGCCTATCGCACACTAACTGACCCTTTGTCAAGGGCAATATACATTGTAGGTTACCACTATTTGATATATACTTATCGGATTGTAGTTTCATTTTTCATTAGTGATTTCACTTGTTCAATACATATTTTTCTTTAGTTGTATTGTCTGTGATGATATATATATGTGCAAGAGACTTTTGACACAAGATTACGTCTGTACTACCTCCTGTTTATTTTATGTTTTTTCGGCTGAAACATGCTTGACAAACTATATGGACAAGAGTAAAGTGTAAATCCTAATGTTTTAAATGCATATTTTATGTCCAAACTTTAGTATTCTGTTTCCTCTGGAAAATTTCATGAAATGAGGTGTGGTTACTTTGGCCAATTACATTTGATTTCCTTCTTTTTTTTCTTCTCTTTTCTTTCAGGATAAAGTCTCACATATCTGCATTGAAGTATTTAAAATGAAGAAAATATCAATAATGTAATGGCTACATAGGGACAATATAACTGGATGCAAAAGTAAAAAGAGTTTTGGATTGTGGTCTACCAAGTCTCAGTAATTTTTCCTCTTACTGTTTTTCCTGGCTTCCAGCTGAAGTTGGAAGGTGTGCATGTGGATGAAGAGGAAAGGATTGATGACCTAGAGTTGCTTGCTGAGGTACAGTTTGTTACTCTGGACTTAGTTTCCGAGAAGTGCTGCTGTCAATTGTTTTTCTGGACATGTTGCCTTTTTTTTAATTGATCTAAGATAGAAATTGGCATTCAATGCCTGTAACATGAATATTATGCTTTGGTTATGCTTGCTTGGTATGGGTTGGTTATTTTGTGTGTTTTCTTTGTAGCTTTTCCAGTAACTATTTCCTTCTCCACCTTTTCCATCTTTTGATGAAGTTCACATGGTTATTTGTTGTTTGTTGTGTTGGGAGCTGACAGATACTGCAGTTAGAGCTGAAAATATTAAAAAGGACTGCGTAGTTGTGGCATCCCTTATCCTCTTTATCTAACAAAAGCAACTCGAAAAAAAATACAGGCAGCAGATCAGTAAAAGACGTGAATGGTGGAAAAGTGAGGAATAACTTATGGAGCTGACCGGATAATTTGACATGTTTTATATCTAAAATTCTTCTAGGGAATTGTCATTTTTTGTTTTGTCTGCAATATGATGAGTTATGATGGAGCTTGTAGTTTGCTTCTCGTATTCCCAGACTTGCTATGAGGTGCTCCAGTTTTAGATTTCCCCTATTTGCTTGTCTTTTCACATGACAGGTGTAACATGGGAAGAAAGCATTTTAGTTCAAAAGGAAGGACGCTTTTTCTCAGATTTTCTTCAACAAATTTTCCAAATCGAATGATGCTCCTGTAAGGCTTAGCTGTATTCTTCTTCGCAGTAGCTATCACAATTGCTTCACGATCTGTTGCTTTTGAACCTTGTATTTCTTCTCTTGTTGAATTACCACTAGTGTATTGAAAGTAGAGCACTTCATCACCTGAAATATGGGAGCACAGCAATGTGGGTGTTTTCACTTCTTCTGGGTGAGGCATTAACTGAGCATACAGAACCAATCACTCTGTTCTGCTGAAACCCATCAAAAGGAGGAAATAGAAAATTAGGCCTTCTGAAATTAAGGCTTTTGCATGTCTTCTTCTTTCACCTCTCCTTATCTACGACTAATCTTCTCCTGTTCTAAGCTTATCTTTCTCTAGACTTCTTCTTTCTTCTTAATTTGTGGCTCCCTCCTCCCCACTCTTCTGGGTGAGGCATTAACTGAGCATACAGAACCAATCACTGTTCTGCTGAAACCCATCAAAAGGAGGAAATAGAAAATTAGGCCTTCTGAAATTAAGGCTTTTGCATGTCTTCTTCTTTCACCTCTCCTTATCTACGACTAATCTTCTCCTGCTCTAAGCTTATCTTTCTCTAGACTTCTTCTTTCTTCTTAATTTGTGGCTCCCTCCTACCCACTTCTTCTGGGCTGAGCATACAAAACCAATCACTCTGTTCTGCTGAAACCCTTTAAAAGGAGGAAATAGAAAATTAGGCCTTCTGAAATTAAGGCTTTTGCATGTCTTCTTCTTTCACCTCTCATTATCTACGACTAATCTTCTCCTGCTCTAAGCTTATCTTTCTCTAGACTTCTTCTTTCTTCTTAATTTTTGGCTCCCTCCTCCCCACTTCTTCTGGGTGAGGCATTTAGTGCGCATACAGAACCAATCACTCTGTATTGCTGAAACCCATCAAAAGAAGGAAATAGAAAATTAGGCCTTATGAAATTATGGCTTTTGCATGTCTTCTTCTTTCACCTCTCCTTATCTACGACTAATCTTCTCCTGCTCTAAGCTTATCTTTCTCTAGACTTCTTCTTTCTTCTTAATTTGTTGCTCCCTCCTCCCCACTTCTTCTGGGTGAGGCATTCACTGCGCATACAGAACCAATCACTCTGTTCTGCTGAAACCCATCAAAAGGAGGAAATGAAAAATTAGGCCTTCTGAAATTAAGGCTTATGCATGTCTTCTTCTTTCACCTCGCCTTATCTACGACTAATCTTCTCCTGCTCTAAGCTTATCTTTCTCTAGAGTTCTTCTTTCTTCTTAATTTGTGGCTCCCTCCTCCCCACTTCTTCTGGGTGAGGCATTAACTGCGCATACAGAACCAATCACTCTGTTCTGCTCAAACCTATCAAAAGGAGGAAATAGAAAATTAGGCCTTCTGAAATTAAGGCTTTTGCATGTCTTCTTCTTTCACCTCTCCTTATCTACGACTAATCTTCTCCTGCTCTAAGCTTATCTTTCTCTAGACTTCTTCTTTCTTCTTAATTTGTGGCTCCCTCCTCCCCACTTCTTCTGGGTGAGGCATTAACTGAGCATACAGAACCAATCACTCTGTTCTGCTGAAACCCATCAAAAGAAGGAAATAGAAAATTAGGCTTTCTGAAATTAAGGCTTTTGCATGTCTTCTTCTTTCACCTCTCCTTATCTACGACTAATCTTCTCCTGCTCTAAGCTTATCTTTCTCTAGAGTTCTTCTTTCTTCTTAATTTGTGGCTCCCTCCTCCCCACTTCTTCTGGGTGAGGCATTAACTGAGCATATAGAACCAATCACTCTGTTCTGCTGAAACCCTTCAAAAAGAGGAAATAGAAAATTAGGCCTTCTGAAATTAAGGCTTTTGCATGTCTTCTTCTTTCACCTCTCCTTATCTACGGCTAATCTTCTCCTGCTCTAAGCTTATCTTTCTCTAGACTTCTTCTTTTTTCTTAATTTGTGGCTCCCTCATCCCCACTTCTTCTGTGTGAGGCATTAACTGCGCATACAGAACCAATCACTCTGTATTGCTAAAACCCATCAAAAGGAGGAAATAGAAATTAGGCCTTCTGAAATTAAGGCTTTTGCATGTCTTATTATTTCACCTCTCCTTATCTACGACTAATCTTCTCCTGCTCTAAGCTTACTTTCTCTAGACTTCTTCTTTCTTCTTAATTTGTGGCTCCCTCCTCCCAACTTCTTCTGGGTGAGGCATTAACTACGCATACAGAATCAATCACTCTGTTCTGCTGAAACCCATCGAAAGGAGGAAATGGAAAATTAGGCCTTCTGAAATTGAGGCTTTTGCATGTCTTCTTTCACCTCTCCTTATCTACGACTAATCTTCTCCTGCTCTAAGCTTATCTTTCTCTAGAGTTCTTCTTTCTTCTTAATTTGTGGCTCCCTCCTCCCCACTTCTTCTGGGTGAGGCATTAACTGAGCATACAGAACCAATCATTCTGTATTGCTAAAACCCATCAAAAGGAGGAAATAGAAAATTAGGCCTTCTGATATTAAGGTTTTTGCATGTCTTATTCTTTCACGTCTCCTTGTCTACGACTAATCTTCTCCGGCTCTAAACTTATCTTTCTCTAGACTTCTTTCTTCTTAATTTGTGGCTCCCTCCTCCGCAGTCTGCAACTTCGGCTTCTTCTTCTGGTTGGCGACTTCCTCTCATCTTTATCATTTTTGAAGTTCCCGCTTTGCTTTGACATCTTCGACTTTCATCCTCTGCTCTTGATATATTGGAAATAAGGTTGACAACGTCTTCTGGAAGCCACCATAGCCATGAATAATTCTTTAAGAGTGGTGCTCTGTGATGCACTTGCATGTTATTTGAGCTCCTAAAGAACCGAAGGAATTATCTAATTCCATGTAAAGGATAAGAGAATGGGAAAAATCTGCTTTTTGACATAGAAGCTTACTTTCGAGGATCTGGGCAACCCGATACTTCCTGTTCTTCCATGTGGGGTGGTAACAGCATAAATTAGAGTACAGGAGGCAGTAGGAAAATGACTTAATGGCTCTGTGCCATTAGCTAGTACCTTGCTGTTAGCCTTTTAGTGGTTTTGAAGGTGTTGAATCAGTGGTGACATAAAATAGGCTTGGCCATCTCGTATGATCTTATTTTTTTCTTTAATTCTTTAGTTAACTAATTTCTTGTTGGTTTCTAAAGTTCCAAGATGGTGCATTACAAGACTTTAAATGTTCAGTGTTGTTAAAGGCTCGCTTGAAGCGCAGTTAAGCCCTGGAGCTATGTGCTAAAACAGGCCGAGCTCTTCACCCTGCTTAAACAATTCCTTGGTATCCACAGCATTGAGGCATACCATAATCATCTACAGGATGTAATTTGAAGAGGACATCTAAACAAATTGTAACTTTTCAATTTTCTTTGCCAACGTAACTATTATCTGCATGTATGGCTATTATATTTCAATTACGTAGGTACATTTTTTTTTTCTTCATTTGCGCCTTTCTCCGTTAAGGCCTGCGCTTGTTTCTCTTTTTTCCTTTGAACACAATAAATATCTTATCACTGAAAATGGAGTAGAGTTTTTCTGAATCTTGGTTGATGAACCAAGTTTGGTATTGAAGTGGAGAAGGGTAGAGGAGAAGCCCAGATCCACCGAGTTTTGAAACTCTAAAAAGCAGAGTTCTCGATCATCAAAAGAAGAAAAAAATTTGCATGTGAGAACTTTAGGAAGAATCTTACCCAGAATACACAACGTACTGAAGGAATCAGCGTGCTTGCAGAGAAGAGTTGGCACTAAAACTTTTTGTTATTTCCTGGAATAACTTAGCATTTTTATCTGATATTTATCTTGGCAGAATGGTATGTCCTTTCGTTTGATCTTGATAAAGGTGCCAACTATGCTTCTCTTCCCATGGCTTGCCTAAATTTTTTTTCTCTTGACTGTTAATCATCGAATTTTAACTGCAGATTATGGAACTCAGAGAAACTGTTGAAGAGGCTGCTAACTCGGAGGCACTGAAGCAAATTCAGGGGGAGGTACAAAAGGAACCCAGTAGTATAAGTGTTTACAGAACCTAACTCTTTTTCTGATAGCTGTCAGAGAAATTATAAGTTTTCCTCTTTCCTTTTCTCCTCCATTTTCTTTTGCTCTGCTTGCAATGAAAAGGTCAGATTGCTATACTGATATATGAGTCATATAATAAATGCTCAAGAAAGCCACAGTTATCAAGTGGTTGTTGCTAACTGACAATATCCTGATATAACGTTATAATAGTTCTGTAATTACTCCTCCTTTCCTCTGGTCAGTCAGTAGAAGAATTTTCTGATATAGCCATCTCACACTTTTATTATGTAAAATTAACTACTGCAAAGTAAAGCTTTTACGAGTTTCACTTGCGCAAACATAATAAAGGAGGAATTAATTTGACAGTCTTGTTTTTGGTATTTTGGCGTTTGTGTAGGTTTGCAGTTGTTATAACTCTCAACAATGCCTATTGCTAATAATCTTTTACTCCATATTTGTTTATGTAAGTCTGCAAACTTATTCTATCTCTGTTAACTCTACTTCATTGTTCTGCAGGTTCAGGGAAAATTTGAACAATCATCTATCTCTTTTGCAAACGCCTTACAACATAGGAAGTATGAAGAAGCTGTGGCTGCTATACAAAGGATGACTTACTACAAGCGTGCAAATGAAGAGATTGTGAAGAAGCTCTAGTCCAGGGTATGGAACCTTACAAGTGGTGCACAAGCACTTAGACTTTCATCCCTGATTTATTCTTGTCGATAGACATCCAACAAACTGATGGTTTCCAGTTGCCACCTTGGTGTTTTATGGGCTTATTCAGTTTGCTGCACTGGGGCTTAATGTTTTGCATTTTGAAATTATCTTGGACTTCACTTGTTGGTTTCATTTGACCTTAAATTTTTACTGTAAAATACCATTTTGGTTGCATACAGTTTTTTGGTACATATTTGTGAATGTAGTGAGGATATACTTCTATCTGCATTAATGATGTCGGATTACAAATGCTATGGATTTTACCTGTTCATCTATTGTATTTGTTTGGACTTGCATAGAGCATGAAGCTGTGGTTTGGCAGTGGAGATGCAACTAGGCCGTATCAGATGAACCCCAAGCACACGAGTAAGTCACACAAGACAATAAACAGTTGATCCATCATCTAATGGAGTTGGGTTCACTTGCTGTGGCGGATCTAGCATCTACCATTCCTTCCATCATAAGCCCAAATTCTGCACTATTTATCCACAATATAATTGCCAGGAGTGACACCAGCCGTTTGTATACGTGATTTCTATTTGTATGAAATGGGAACAGAATAAAAGTATGTCGACAGTGACTAGAACAAATAATTCATCATTGAAGCAACAGAATCAATCGCCATTTTTTTTAAATTTATCTTTAGCAATTGTGTGGTTGTTAGTTTGTCTTAAAAGCTTAATGATCATAATGCTAATTTCTGGAAAGTCTCCAAATGTATGGAGCACCCACTTTTGCGCTTTATGTTGCGTTATTGTCCAACTCTTGTCAAAGAAGTTGAACTCTAAATATAACATAGAGTTTAGGTTTTTTGACGATGTAAAAATTATTAATACAATAATAAATATAAGTAATTTAATAAGATTACAAGTACATAATTAGGTCCTTATTTCCTAAGCATGTAAAAGCATAGCATTATGATAACGCATATGGAAGGGAGAGTGGTGAGGCTCTTTTGTAACGTGGCCTACTGGCCTTCTCTTTTCATAAGTGTGATCACCAATGTTTTTGGGCGAGGCGTGCTAGAAATACATCAAAGGTTAACTAGTAGAATTCCTAACTTTCTGGGCGTTTATTAACAACGTAAACCGAGAGAGCTCTTCCTATTTGAAACCAAACATTTCTAAATTAATGTTTCCTTTAGACAATGTAGTTGACTTTAACTTTGTTGACGTTGAACGAAGTTTTAAATTCTTAGAAGTTTCATACCTACATTGGGCATTATTCTTATGTCCAGACATTATTAGTACTTTACTTTATTACTACTTAATAAGTGGAAACTTATCCTACGGTCGTTTGATTGTAATATAATTTATACTGGTACTTCCTTCTATCCAAAATAAGTGATTTTTTAGTATGTGTTAGGAGTATTTATGTGTGATAGTAAAAGTTAATATTATTAATTTCATTGCTAATTAATGTTAAAAGATGGATTTCTTAATATGTATGAAAACATGCAAAAAATCACTTATTTTGGACCAGAGAGAGTATTGGGATAAGTTATGCTGGGATTGTTGTTTATTCATTGTTTGGTATGTTGTATTAAGAATGACAGTTGCATAATTTATAAGAAGAAGGTATAAGTTATCACAGTGTTAAAATTAACACCAGGATAACTTATACCTGATTTATTAACCAAATAGAATATTAAGGTGATATTAAATTTTTATACCACCCTTATACCTTCTTATACTTCGTACCAAACAACCCGAAGAATATTTAATTCATTTACCATAAAATTGGGCAATATGATTGGTCAATAAAGAAAGCCGCTTCAGAAATAGCTTTGTATTTGAACTATTTCACGCCAGTTTTTTTCCTAACATGTCGTCGGGCTTTCCCTTAGCGTCAAAAGCTAATCTACCATCTAAAGGCCAAGTGGCACGTCATTAATTGAATGAGCATTCCAATTTTTTAATTGTGTTTTTTTCGTACACTGTCTTTGATTCTCAATTGAAAAATGTGCCCTTACACCATCATCAGCAAAGAACCTCATTAGATTAACGTTCGAAAGATTAAAAACTAAACTAGATAAATACCTCACTATGTAGCTTTATTCCACTGTTGTTCATAGGATTATAATTTTTTTTAAATTTTAGGGATCGTTTGGTTCATACCAAAATTATATCAAAATTATACTACGAGGATTATAATACATGCATAATAATAAATTTTAGCATATGGTGGTTGACTTTGTTTATGGCCATTTAGAGTATTGTTACTTTAGTGTTCTTTAATATTCCTTTGTGTAGAATAAAAATTACATGCTCTCTTTAATAAACTCAGATAGAGTACTCAATTATGGATTAGATGTATCAGTAGATAATTATCATATTAAATAGGAATCATAAAATAATCAGTTGCCGCAAAATTTGGGCAAAATATGGCAGTTAACAAACAAATCATTACAAATGAAGTAAATTCAACATTATTTACTATTAAGTTTGTAGTATTTTATTTGATTAATTATTGAATATATCTTCATTAATTATGAAATTTGAATATATAGTAATGTTATAATTTAAAAATAACATAAAAAAGATGATAGTTCAAACACAAACTCTCACTAATTTTAGTCAACAAATGTAAGAAAATAACATAGGAAATAACAATATAGAAAAATTGTCAAACTAAGTTTTTTATATTAATACTTATTAATTATATCATGTATAGTTATGAAAATTAATTATTTAATTCTATTATACCCAAAAATAGCTGAGTAAGAATCAAATATATAAATAATAAACAAACATATAAAACAATAATATAGAAAATGTATCAACCAACGTAATAATATAGAAAAAAATATTGATATAAAAGATATTGCAATATATTTAAAGATATTAAACAATTAAATAGAAAAATACCTTAATTAATATTGTACAATTCACAGACATCGCCACGGAGGTTCACCCTGTCCATACCGGACCTGCATCACTAGAGTTACTCTTGTTACAGGGCGACCATAGGTCTTCACACATATGGAATGACAGTGTCTGTCCCAGACATTCCGCCCCAAATGTATAGACGATATATGGGAGTTCATTAGGGACCACCCGCTGCATCCCCGTATAGTTAGACGCCTTCAGGGTACATGTTTCTACAGGATCATAGAGATCGACCGGTTGCAGTTCGACTGGGCGTTGATCACGGCTATGATAGAGCGGTGGCGACAAGAAACGCACAAGTTTCATCTACCCATCAGCGAGGCTATCATCACGCTTGAGGGCGTGGAGGTTCTGTCGGGATGCCTGTTGATCGTATACCTAAAGCTTACCCGCATGCTCTTAGAGACTATACGGGAGTGGATTACCTTCATATGTTGCAGCGGCCCACCGGTTTCCAGCTAGCGGAGCCGACTGCATTGGGTGGGGCCAGACTATTGCAGATGATACCCGTTCGATAGCTTCTGGTGGCGTTGGACGCGGAGATTACGAATGATTCATCACTAGAGGATATCGACCCGCACATAAGACAGTTGATGCTACTGATGTTTGGTGATATATTGTTCCCGAACACTTCGGGAAACCTATTCAGCTTGTGATTTATACAACATCTGGAACGAATAGATGATTTATCTGGTTACAATTGGGGTGCAACTGTTCTAGGTTACCTGTATAGGCAGATGTGCCGACAACCTTTTCAGGTCGACATGACAATACATATAACGCATATTGGTGATGTGTTACGTTTAATATACAAGTTTGTGCGCTTTAGTTCTTCTTAAGCGGAACCAAGAGATCACTATTCAAAGACCATTTGAAGAGACATTACAACATCCATTTCTAAAATGCCACTAACATTTAAAAGTGGTTTAAGAAGAGGCGAAAAGGTGAAGGTAGTTCAACGTATCCACATGAAACACGTCATAACACAATCGATCCCTACCTTGAGAAAAAATCTTGGTTGCTATACTAATTTGGTTGATGACAAGTGGTATGGCGTTCTACGTCCCTTGAAAAATAAGCCTATTAATATACACACTGATCTCAAAGTTGCAGGGCACATTATTGAGGGCGAAGCACATTCTACAAAGCCTGAAGATATCCGAATTTGGGGCGAAAAACTACAATGGCTTCCGCTTTACTCAAAATAGAGTGATTATGAAGTACTAGGTCATTGGCATGGGCTAGTTGTACCACAAGAACTGTCTGCAACCTTCTATACAAACACACATAAAGATGAACTAAGAGTGATTCGGTATTTCATGAAGGAGATTTTAGAGATAGAAAAGGCACTAGCCATTCATCATGCAATGGATGATCTTAACTACCTGAAAGGAACAGAGGATCAGTATTAGGATTTATTAGAAGATAAAAAATTTCATAGAGACAAAGATTATCATGCTTTCCCAACAGTTATCGAGTGGAAGGGACTACCTAAGTTCTTACCACAGAAGTTGGAGTCCCATATTGTTGTAAAAATCAAGCAAGTTGACTTATTAATGATAAAGATAAAATACGAGGAATGTGTGTCAACTGGGGCCTTGATTACGATGTCCTCGGTCCGGAAGGGTACGTACAAGATGTTGACAAAAAAGATAAAGGCAATGGCAATGAAATAGCGCCAGACAATGACGAATGAAATCTTGAGGTGTATGTTAAAATGGTGTACTGCATCTTTAATGCTAAATATCAATTAGATTTAACCTCATTGGAAACATAATTTTATTTCAAAAATTTTGCAAATTGAACATTTACAAACATTTAGTACAACAAAAAATACTGCAATAAAACACTACGTTTATCCTTGATAATTGAGCACATTGAATGAACTTCCACCTAGAGCTGAATTACCACCGCTTCCCAAACCAGCTCAAGGACATTTTCGGCGGTTGTGTCATGTTTGGGAACATGTTTCATATTTACGCGCATAAAACGGTATCACCAACATCCATTTAGTTCTGTATCCACACCCTTTTTTGCACTTGCCGTTGACACACATAATCCTTGTTACACACCATTTTAAATGGTCTCTGTGGCAAATAGTGCTCAGCACCTAAGTGCTGCAACTGTCCATTATAGGTGTTTAAGTATGCAACAATACTATATTCTTTATTAACGTACCTCGTTGCCATGAAACCTAAAAACACTTCATGGACTGTGAGCATGGCAAGTGATGGATTTCTCATTTTCCACAGGAGCATAATCTTCTGGATTCATTGACGGTGTGTGTATTAATCTCGCGATACTGATGCAAACCAGTGCGAATTCAAAAAATATATCGCTCCCTGCAATACTGCAAAAATGTATGCCATCATGCTCGCTTCCTATATTTCTCAAATCGTTTCATTAGACGTGGCATAAATTCAACACCCATTTCCATCAATGACGATGCACCTCTAGATCTTTCAACAAACCTCTTCGGCATCAACTTGAATGACATCCGCACCATGGCAATGACATGCAATCCATGTGCAGACTTCTATAACCTGTAGAAAGACTCAGACACATTTGTAGTCAAAATTCCCTATCTTCTACCAACATCCTTATGCAAAGTCCACTTGTCAAGCTCATGTCGCATCAACTAACGATAGGCTTCTAGGTATTCTTGCCTAATCAATTCCATTTGCCTCCTGAAATTTACACTCTTGGTGATCAGTTGCAGCATCCACATTGAATCATGTAAGTTCTTATTAGCATAAGCCCTCTAGAAGTAAGCCTTCAAGTGCCTAACATAGTAATGATGGTAGGCATACGATTTCTGCTATGCACGCCAATTCTGTGCAGAACTTAAAATACCGCTGTACCGATCAGATATTAGACAAATACCTGAACACTGTCTAACAACGTGCTCCTTCAAGTGATTCAAAAACAATCTCCACGTCTCTTGCCTTTCATTGACATAAATAGCAAATGCTAGAGGAAATATACTTCCATTAGCATCTACTGCAACGACGATCAACAACTTAATATTATACTTCCCATAGACATGAGTGTCTTCTATGGATATTACCGGCCGACAATGCACACACAATCAATGAATGGTTTAAATGCCCAGGACACAAGCTGAATATGTATTCTGGTATTTCCGGACTCCGCTCAAGCTTCCATTCAACAACAAACTCGGGGTTAAAATGTTGCAATACAGCCATGTACCTGGGTAAAGTGGTAATGGGCTTACCCCAGTTACCATAAACAATTTCAAACGCATGTTTACGCCTGAAAAATGTCTTTCTTTTGGTAATGGTACATCCATATACCTGGTGGACAGATGTTATACACTCTTTAATCTTGTACCTTATGGATGCTTCAATGTATGGAATCAAGACTAGAGAAATCAAGTCAACATTTAAGTTAAATTGATTCCCACTGAATGTGTCCATTTCACAAGTGTGGGTACCCAATATATTTCCACACAATCCACATATTTGTTTTCACCTTTCTCGCACGCAGCATCCATGTAAAACCTTGAAACCATCTACGACAAATAACCTTGTATACTTCCGTAGATGACTCAAGAACCACGATCTCACGACTCTCTTTTATGTTGTGCATTCGCACCGCCCTGCTTAGGTGCGCCTTATCAGCAAAAAGCATATTCTTTGACAACATCGTTGCTCTAGATTCATCCCACATTGTTGTTCGAATTTTGTTTAGATCCCTTGTGAGGGCATCTACATCCGGCATACTTGTCAACTGATCAAGGTAGGGAATCTCCCTTGAATAAAACAACACATAAGACTCGTACACTCTCCGTCTTACGGGAGGTGGAGCATGCTCCCTCGTCAAATCAGGTTCATCATTCTCGTCCTCATCATAATCCCCCTCGTCAGGGAGGGTGTTTCATCTCCATACTCATCAACATTGTTTTCATAATCACTTTCATCTTCCTTAATCTGCGCATTTGCTATATCCCTATTAAATATGTCGTCTTCAGGCAATTGAGTAAGGACAAGACCTTCAAGTTGCTCGTTTTCACTGTAAAACCAATAAATAATGATTATCTCAAATTAATCCATACATTACATATAACATTTATCACTTAACTTATAAATCATAATTTGTTGATATCACATGATGCACATTTTCCTGTTGTTGATGACTCCAGATGGACCACCATGATCCAACACACCAAAACTTGGCATATTCTAACTCTCTATTGGTTCATAACTTGTAAAATTTATAACTGGCCGGTACCCCCTGTGAAATATATAGTGTCAATACAAATAAAATACATAAAAATAAACATCGTAACACAAAGGAAAATCGAAGTTTACCACTCAGATTAAGGATTATGTAAATTTGTGGAGAAATTATGTCCTCGCTCTTCATTCGCCCGTGGAGAAAAGTTTAGATCTGGCCAAACTCTTTCAATCGGAACCTGTTCGGATAAAAGTGCTCCAAAAAAATCACCCGATGATTGAGGGATATCCCAACTTTGCGGAACCTCAATATTGCGAATATCTTCAGCCTTGACGTACATCTCCATCATTTTTATCACAAGAAGTTCCTGGCGTTCATCCGGAGTTCTCAAAAAATATGTCATAGTTTCATTGTCTTCGATGTTAAACTCTGCATAACAAACAACTCATTGCGGAGTAACAGAATACAGATGTATTCTGAATACTTTAATATTGATCAAACGTTTCCGCACACTCATTTTTTTACATAACAATGATACCAATCTATCGTACTGCTTTGTAAGTGGCAACTTAACATGACACTAGGGAGAACAACTATAGCGATGAGTTATTCTCCACCACAACCTCACTCCCCCTCCCCCCCCCCCCACCCCCCCCCACCCTACG
>MDKH01138743.1:0-13409 GCA_005239495.1 Nicotiana undulata | reverse complement strand
ATTATTCACTTTCACATTCCTTTAATATTTCCAGAAAATAATTTCTTTTAAAAATTTATTTCTCGGTCTTGGGACCTCGGAATTCGATTCTGAGCATATGCCCAAGTCTCATATTTTCTTAGGGACCCTTCGGGACTGTCGAATCACGGGTCCGGGTCTGTTTACCAGAAATGTTGACCAAAGTCAACTATTTTCATTTATTAATTATCAAAACTCATTTTCATCAAATTTTCACATAATAGCTTCCCGTCCACACGTCCGGGCTGCGCACGCATATCTAGGTGAGACTAACGGAGGCTCTCGGAGCTTCGGAACACAGATATAGCTTAAATTACCTAAGGTGACCTTTTGGGTCATCACAAGAGCCTTTGAGGGGATTGAGTTTCCTTTTTCACATCTTAAGAATAGTCTTTTATCTTTGATCGCTTTTTGGTGCACTCATATAGCCCTACTTGTGAAGAAGATTCGGCGTCTTTTGTAGAGAATCATGTTTTGATGTATATTCTCTACTTTTTGGTATACTTTATTGTACATGAAAGTTTTTTTTCTCCCTTTTGATTAATATAAATTACCTTATAAAAAACAAGAGTATTTTCTTGACAGTAGTATATATCCAAAATATGATTATAAATGGTGTTTGCGTCATTAAAATATGGCGTCCTACTTTGGCTAAATCCAATAAGTTTTTGTTCATTATTCATCTTCTTCTGCATAGAAACAAAACATGTTAGTAATAATGAGATTACTTGAAATTGTTTTTGTTTTCAAGTGTACTTTCTTTCTGAATTCAAGTATATCCATATACAAGCTTAGGTATTTGGGTACACCTAATGTAATGCATGATTATACATTATAGGGTAGTATAACATGATATACTACACTAGCTACATGTGACTATTTATTTTGACAAGCTTACATATAAAATATTAGTACACGAATATATGTACTGCATCCAATTTTCATTGGTTATGGTCATTTTTAATTAACTTATGCATATAATAATGAAAGGTGAGTCATAATGCATTTTAGCCTATTATAACATTGATTAAGGATAAGATGGTGGGTTTAAGTCCCAACGCACAATCAGAGTAAGACACGGGTTCGTGTCCCACTTGATGCTCCATTCTTAAATTGAATGTGATGGCAGTGCATAATAAGTCTAAATGAAGACAAGTGGTTGACAAATGAACATTAGTTTGACAAATAAAAAAATAATAATAGTCATCAATATGGTAATTATAAAATAAGAGAACAATAATGGTTCTCAAAATAAATCCTTCAAAAGGTGAAGGCAATATTTACCATCAAATTGGTATGAAAAAACAATAATGTGTGTCGCTATGATTATATTCTATTCTTTGAAGAAAATGTGACTTGTGATAAACATTGAGAAAGCAGACCCATTCCTGAAGGTGAATGTGGCAATCTGTGATAAAAGTAATGAATAAAGATATGTAAGAGAACAAAAAATATTATGTGGTTACATGAATATGTCATTGGTCGTGTACATGTGATACGCCAAAAATATATAGTTGTGCCTTATAAAAGGTTATTAAAGGCAAATTAATGCAAGAAATGATTTTGCTTATGATGATTTTGACCCTAACAATTATTATGATATGATTTTCTCCGTAAATGAGACATTCACCACATGGATAGTGTGACAAAATATCTTGTAGTACAAAATTAATTAAAATCTCCGAAAGAGCTAATTTGTTTCTACCCAAATGGGTAAAATTATTCATGACATTAATATTGTAGTAAGTCTCAAAAGAAACTTTTTGAGTTTCAAATGTACAAGCCAAAGTGGTTGGCATATTGAGACTATAAATGAAAGAAAGATTGAATATCTTCAAATTACTATAATTATACCAGGTAAATATAAAATGTTACCCGACTTTTCTTCTATTTGTACTACACAAGTGTAAGCATGGTGATGGAATCACATGCCACAAGTAAATTAGAGGTTTACTTAAACAAATATTAGTTGGCATGACCAGTTGGCCATCCCGGTTCAATTATGTTGCAAAATTTAATTGAGAATTCACGTATATCGAAGAAATAAAAGATTCTTCAAGAATTCTCTTATGATGCTAAGCTTATTCTCATGATATACGAGTTAAGGTTGGGATTAAATCCCTTGATTTCTATAACGAATAAAGGGTGAAAAATATATGGGCCTAGTCACCTGTCATGTGGACCGTTTATTATTATATGATTTTAATAGATGCATCTATTGTATAGTCATATGTGCATTTGTTATCAACTTGCAGTTTGACTTTGCAAGGTTGCTTGCTCAAATTATTAGAACACAGTTCCAGAATAAAAATATGGTAATTTATCTTGATAATGCTGATTTAAATTCATGTTGGTTTAGCAGAAATTGTATGCCTCCAATTATAGCTAAACCATTGGTTATGAGAACAAAACTCCCAAAATAAAATTTGGTATGAGATGTATTATTTAATATATAACATCACTTGTACATATGTAGCCAAGTTATGAAAATTTCTCCCTATCACAATTGGTTCAAGGTGAGAAACCAAATAATTTTCATCTAAAAATATGGATGTGATATAGGGCTATGCACGGATCGGATTGGATTGGATTTAGCACATTTTGGATTCGGATTTCGGATTTCGGATTCTAAAAATGCAATCCGAATCCGATCCGAATTATATCGGATCGGATTCAGATTTTAAAATTTGGATCGGATCGGATTTCGGATCGTAAATGCCTCAATGTTGCAAACTAATATGTATATTTTCTTTGTAAAAGAGGCAATGCATTAAGAAAAATTCATGTTTATACAATTATGAGAGTACTATGGCGCCAATATAGCTAACTCTAGCAATTGTAAAGGTAATAACTTGGAGGAAGATGTAAAGAAAGTACTGACTATCCGAAATTAAAGTGTAGTATTTATACATTGCCTAATAATTTCGGATTTCGGATCGGATCGGATTAAAATATACCAATCCGAATCCGATCCGAAATCCGAAATTTTTATAAACACAATCCGAAATTGAATGGATCGGTTCGGATTTCGGATATCCGATCCAAATAAACAACCCTAATGTGATATATGATTTAATTTTTTTACCACAATGCACACAGATAGGTCCCCAAGGAAGGTTGGAGATATGTGTTGGTGATCCCAACATAAGGGGGAGAAAATGGACAGTTGAAAAAGTAATACATTGAATGAATTATTATGAATATATATAGATCCTCGTACAAGAAAATATGAACTTGAAGTTCAAGTGACAATTCATTTGCAAATTATTGTAGACGCATTTGCTGGCCCAAAGCTACATATGTCATGTTGCAGTTGCTAATGCTCCAAATAGAATAAAGTTCATGATGAACAGAGTCAATGACATGCATGAAGCATAATAAATTAATAGGTTCCAAAGATAACACTCGTTGAAGAAGGAGAGGAGCAAATGATCAAAATAGTCATATAAGGAGACAAGTGCTCTAGAAGAGCACTACGACACTCGTGGGGGAGGCTTAGGAACCTGAAAATAATGAGATAAAGAGATCTCAATAAGTTATGTCTTTATTGGGTAATAATGAAACCGACATAAAATGATCGTCCAGGATCTTGAGTTCAAATTTGTCATGAAATTTGGACAGATAAATGATTGGTCAAATAAAAAATATGCAATAAAAATGACTTCGCTTGAAAAATATAAAGTTGGACAGATAGTCCCAATAACTGAAAGTATAAAGCCAGTGGTGGTATAAATATTTTCTTGTGCGAAAAGGTCAAGTTGATAGACATAAAAACGACTTGTGACACAAGAAGATTTTTAAATATCATGAAATTGATTATATGGAGACATGTTCTCCTGTAGTGAATGTAGTCATTTTAGGTTTTAATCTGACAATACATGAAAAGCTTGATATCTGTATAATAGCAATCATCGAAGGATTTAAATTGTTTTGAATTAGAGCGATCATGGCGTACATAATTTGTTTTTGTGTCTAGTGCAATTGGTGCCCTAATGTATCTTGCTAGAATTATGAGTACAACAATATGCAAGCAATATATATTTCTATTTCTATATGAAGATATTGGAATACTATTAGGATTATATTGCAAAAGAAATCCTTGATGTAGATTTGTTTATTCTAACAAATATTGCCAAAGTTTTGTTGGTGCATTTTTTAAAGTTCGTTCTTGAAACAATCTATTTGTATGTGAGGGTACTGCCATATTTTTATTTCACAAGGCAATCAATTGTTGATACTTATTCAACAATGTCAATATACTAGCAATGATAAATCAAGTCACTCAACACACAACCGGCGTGTGACTTTACATTGAAGAGAAGACTCCAATAATAGTGAAGATGATGTATTTGTTTATCTCAATTGAAAGAAGGATAAATTGAAGGAGACACAATAAATCATATATTTCATCAAAATTATTTATCAAACACAATCTTCACCGAACGGTGAATTAGATGTTCAATGAATTTCTTCGCTTGGTAATTTGGTGATTCTATTCAACGAAGCATGATCAACCTCAACATTTGAGAAGTTGGTATACAACACATCATCCCGGTGAAATAAATTGATATTTTCATCAAGGAGAGGCAAATATGCATTGTACTCTTTTTCCCTTAGCTACGATTTTATGCCACTAGGTTTTTCTGGCAAGGTTTTTAGTGAGGCAGCAAGCAATGTGTATTACATGATATCTGTACTCTTTTTCCTTCACTAGGATTTTATTCCCATAGTTTTTTTCCTACTAAGGTTTTAACGAGGCACATTATCTATGGACATCCAATAGGGAGTGTAATAAATCTTGAATTATGGTGGATATCCATAACCACCAAAGGAGTAATGATCACTACTCTAATATCTTCATAACGTTCACTACTATAATACTTATGGAGTTATGATTGTAACTCCATAACCTCCTCATAATCTTTCTCCGTGATCTTAAATGTTTAATGACATATTCAATGACATATTTATTTACTTTTCTATATAAAGGCCTTGTAATAGATGAAAAGATCACACAATTGAAGAAGAAATAAAACTATCTATGTATTGGTCGAAATTTGTATCAATCTTAACGATGTCAATGGTCGAGGTCGAAGCGTTGGTCGGCCGACAACTAGGGATGAAGGCCCTAGTACGAACGAGGTCGACATCAGAGATATATAGTAACGGTAGTATAACTTTAAATTAGAATAAGATTAGAATATTCCCTCCTTTGTACTTTCTAGGGTTTCTTATAGAACATCCCCTATATATAGGAGAGAAAGGGGAGGAAAAAAGCATTTGAAACTCTGAAAGAGAACATATGGTAATATTGACTATTGAAAAAATATACACTTCTTGTCTTTTCTATTGATTCCCAAGTTAAAATACACCTTTTCATATATAAGATCCAAGAACAATGTGTTTGATCCACGTATCTCGTCATTTGCTTCACTGACAACGAGATTGCTAACTATCATTATTTGATATTCAGGCATATTATCCTGTATTATTACATTCCTTGCCATTGCATGCATTTATTCCACTCTCACTCATATATTCATTATCAATCATTATCAGTATCTTTGTCCGATATTTAATATTACGGCGCCTTTATTCCTTTCGTTTATCACAACATTCACATATTTGATAGTTATTGAGTTTAACTAGGATTAACCTTCCGTTTCACTTATTAAATCTCTCATAAAGGTATTTATCATATTTTTGGTAAAATAATTTGGCGCCGTCTGTGGGGATTTTCTAGTTAAAATCTGTAGTTTCTGTTAGATCTAAAAGGAAAACAACAGCACTTACACGCACACAGCTATCTCTTTCCATCTGCACAAACTAACAATGGCAGGAAGAGGAGAAGAATGGTTGAGAGCCATAGCAGACGTTACTTCTAACCTCATGACCACCATTAACGAGGATAGCGACGGAGGAGAGCTGAATGCCACACCCAGCGCCACAACCGGGCAAGGTGGTTCACCCCCCTCCACGGAAGTGCAACTGTTGTTCAAGAAAGAGGATCTTCCACGTCCACTGCTGAGGAAGCGCCACCAGCGGGGAAAAGGTTACTAGAAGCATGGTTGACAAGTACACCGAGTGACTTCCTCGATAAGCCTATTCAAGGAGTGGCTCAGAATGCCACACCAGCATAAATAACTACTGCCGACGAGAAACCCGCTCCCCGCCCAACAGGTAACACTAACGCTACAGACGATGCAGGTAACGACGCACTCGTAGCCATATTGAGGAAGATGGAGGAAAAGGGAAATGAAAACACTGCACTATGAGATCAGATGAAGGAGCACCAAGAGAGGGTCGACAAGATACCCGGTGCCCCAAAACTCCTACCCAAACGGGATGTTGGTCGGTTCGTGGAGCAACCATACAGCGAAGAAGCGACCCCACATCCCATACCCAAAATCTTCAAAATGCCGCCATATTTGAAAATATATGACGGCACGACAGATCCTGAAGATCACATAATCCACTACGTCACGGCGGGAAAAGGCAATGACCTCTTGAAGGAGAAAGTATCATCTGTGCTACTGAAGAAATTCGGCGAAACACTAACAGGGGGAGCCCTGACATGGTACTCACAGCTGCCAGCACGATCCATAACAACGTTCGAGGAAATGGCCGATAAGTTTGTAACAGCCCACGTCGGAGCCAAAACAGGGTTAAGATGAGTTTGCCAAATATATCCGAAGGCATGGCCGTAGCAGCCTTCCAAAACGGGCTAAACAGAACTGGGTCGAGGGCGACTAGAAAATTGTTGAGCAGGCTCATGACGTACCCTCCCACTACCTAGGAAGAAATCCACAACGCCTACTGCGCTGAGGTCCGAGCAGATGAGGACGATCTAAACGGCCCAACTCAACGGCTAACTACAGTCCATACAGAGTCAAGACGAGATCGTCGTAATGACACCCGAAGGGATCACCCGGCCCATGTCCTAACCGTGATAGACATCAGCCATATGTCAGAACGGCAATTCCATCATCTCCTCGCCATATGGAAGGGTCATACAGGTCGAACACAGGGACTCAACAGAATGACAAAGGTATGCCCCCACTTTTATCTACTCATAATTTTTGTGTCTCCTCTTCAGAAATAGTGTACGCACTAGAAAAGCTTGGCCCAAAGGTGAAATGGACGCAGAATATGAAGTCCGACCCAAGAACCAGAAGGTCGAATTCCCTTTGCGAATTTCACCAGGAACGAGGCCACAAGACAGAGGACTGCATATCTTTACGACAAGAAGTGGTGAACATGCTCAACCAGGGACACCTAAAAGAATTGATGAGTGACCGCGGAAGAGCCAATTTCGGTAGAGGACGAGAAAAACACCAAGGACCCCCAAAGCCACCCTCCCCCACCTGCACCATCCAAATGATCATCGACGGAGGCGACGAGGCCACAATTAATCATGTGAAATTCACCACCACGCACAAGCTAAAGCGATCAATCACACACGAATGGTATGACAACCTCGAAGAAAGTATCATCTTCGATAAGTCAGATACCCACAGTTTGACTTTTCCTCACCTTGATGCTCTTGTTATTACATTACGAATTTTGGACACTGACGTAATAAGAATAATGGTTGAAGATGGAAGCAGCACGAGTATTATCCACCCCCGAGTTCTCGCCCAAATGAGACTCGAGGATAAGATAGTACCACGCTGCATAACACTAACAGGGTTTAACAATGCAGTTGAACGAACTTCAGGAGAAATAACTCTACTCGTCCTAGCCGGAGGCGTCACGTTGGAGACAACGTTCCATGTCATGAACCAGGATACAACTTACAACGCCATCATAGGACGGCCTTGGATACACGACATGAGGGCCATTCCATCCAGCCTTTATCAAGTAATCAAGTTACCAACTCCCTGGGGAATATTTAGCATCGGGGGCGAGCAACGCACATCACAAGAGTGTTACCGCATCGCCCAAGATTGTACATATACTCAACACTTGAAAGGAACAAACTCGGAAGCATAGAAATTACCAAAGTCGGGAACAAAACCCGATGATCAGAATGACATCATCAAAGAACCTGACACCGTGGAAGCCGCGGGGTCAATAGTAGAATACCTCGACCCCGTCCAACTTTAAAAAAACGACGCCAGCAAAAAAGCCTACATCGGCCACAAACTCTCCGAACCAGGTAAATTTCATGAATTTTTAACTAACAATGCAGACCTATTCGCTTTCTCCCATGCAGATATGCCAGGTATCTCAAAGGACATCGCCACACACAAATTGAACGTGGACCCACTCTATCCACCAGTATGACAAATTAGAAGGAAATTCAATGCCGCAAATAACGAAGCAGTCCGGGAAGAAGTAGAGAAACTACTAGCCAATTTCTCCATCAGAGAATCCATGTACCCCTAGTGGGTCGCCAACGTAGTCATGGTAAAGAAAAAAAATGGGAAGTGGCGCATGTGCGTCGACTTCACAGACCTAAACAAAGCATGCCCAAAGGACTCTTTCCTGCTACCATACATCAACCAGCTCATCGATGCAACGGCAGGACACGAGTTGCTAAGCTTCTTGGACGCATACTCGGGATATAATTAGATCCTCATGGAAGAGGATGACCAGGAAAAAATGACTTTCATAACTCACCAAGGGACTTATTGTTATCGAGTCATGACGTTCGGATTGAAGAACGCATGAGCAACTTACCAAAGGTTGGTCACTAAGATGTTCAAATAACAACTAGGCAAAACGATGGAAGTATACATAGACGATATTCTAGTCAAATCTGAAAGGAAAGAAGATCATGTTGACCATCTGAAAAAGGCCTTTGATATACTAAGACAATACGACATGAAGTTAAATCCTGAGAAACGCGACTTCGGCGTGATATCAGGCAAGTTCCTCGGCTTCTTGGTGTCACAAAGAGGCATCGAAGTCAACCCCGACCAGATCAAAGCTATCGAAGGAATAACCAAATTGTTAACCAGCAAGAAACATGTGCAAAAGTTGACCAGCCTCATAACCGCACTGTCAAGATTCATCTCACGATCTTCTGATAGATGCCACAAATTCTTCAACGTCCTCAAAAAGGACAACGGACTCCAGTGGAACTCAGAATGTATCGAAGCCTTGAGAGAACTGAAGGCATATCTGTCCTCGCCTCCACTACGCGCCAAAGCCAAAACCGGCGAACGCCTCCTAGTATATTTGGCAGTATCAGAAGTAGCGGTAAGTGCAGTACTCGTCCGTGAAAACAAAGGTACGCAATCACCAATCTATTATATTTCAAAACTTTGGTCGATACCGAAATGAGGTACCCACACCTCGAGAAGCTGGCCCTGGCACTGGTCACGACTTCACGAAAGCTCAGACCGTACTTACAGTGCCACCCCATATCGGTCGTCACGACATTTCCCCTTAGAAGTAGCTTACATAAACCCGAACTATCGGGAAGATTGGCCAAGTGGGCCATTGAACTAAGTGAGCATGATATCACATATCAGCCGCGAACATCGATAAAGTCGCAAGTGCTAGCCGACTTTGTCGTCGACTTGAGCGCCAAGATAATGCCTGAAGTCAAACAAGAAAACTATCATAACGCTTCTCTTCAACCCAACCTATGGGTCCTACACACCGACGACGCCTCTAATGCGTCAGGATCGGGACTGGGACTCGTACTTAAGGTCCCAACGGGCGAGGTAATCCCCCAATTTATACGATGCCCATATATGACAAACAACGAGGCCGAGTACGAGGCCGTTATTGCAGGACTAAAACTAGACCTCAAGTATGGATCCCGGCGAGTTATCCTCCGGTGCGATTCACAACTTGTGGTCAACCAAGTAACAGGGACTTATGAGATCAAGGAGCAAAGGCTACAAAAGTACCAAACAAAAATCCATAAACTACTGCCAGAGTTCGACGAATGCCAGCTCGACCAAATACCTCAAGCTCAAAACACCGAAGCAGACGACCTCGCCAAGTTAGCAGCAACAACAAAAAGCATAAATGGAAAGGAAAATGTCGTCAAATTACTCCACTCGTCATTAGACCGACTTGAGGTACACTCTATGAACTTAACCTGGGACTGGCTCGACCGTGTTATAACTTACTTACAGGAGGGAACACTCCCGGCAGACAAAAAAGAAGCAAGAAAGCTCCGAATGCAGGCAACTAGGTACAACATCATCGATAATGACCTATATAAAAAGACGTTCGGCGGTCCTTTGGAAAAATTCCTAGGGCCGAACCAGGAGAGTACTCGAAAAAGTACACGAAGGCCATTGTGGCGCCCCCACCAATATTCGAGCACTCATCATATGCCTCATACGGGCCGGCTACTATTGGCCTACCATGAAAAAAGAAGTCGCAGACTTCGTCAAAAAATGCGAACAATGTCAGAAGTACGCCCCTATGATACACCAAGCAGGCGAACACCTCCATTCAGTCATGTCACTCTGGCCATTCATCAAATGGGGAATGGACATCGTAAGGCCACTCCCAGCCGGGCGAAGTAATGTACGTTTCCTTTTAGTTTTGACTGACTACTTCTCTAAGTGGGTGGAAGCAAGTGCCTTCGCCCAAATACGCGAACAGGAAGTCATCACATTCATATGGAGAAATATAATATGTTGCTTCGGCATCCCAAAGGAAATCAGCTGTGATAACGGACCACAGTTCACCGGAAAAAAGACAGTCGAGTTCTTCGAGAAATGGCACATCAAGCGCATACTCTCCACGCCATATCATCCCGCCGGAAATGGTCAGACCGAATCCTCCAAAAAAACTATATTAAACATCATGAAAAATAAACTCGAGGACGCCAAGGGACTGTGGCCAAAACTACTACCAGAAGTGCTATGGGCATACCACACTACGCCAAAGACAAGCACAGGAGAAACTCCATACTCTTTAGTCTACGGAACAGACGCAGCCATACCAGTCGAGGTCGGAGAGCCAAGCTTGAGATACTCCAATCAAAGCGGACCAAACAACGATGAGAGCAGAAAGCAAGATCTCAACGAGATAGAGGAATGACGAGATATGGCATACATAAGGATGGTCGCCCAAAAATAAAGAGCAGAACGATACTACAACAAAAAGGCAAAAGTTTGACCACTCAAAGTCGGGGACTACATACTCAAGCCTAAAACACAAGCAAGAAAAAACCCAAGAGAGGGTAAGCTAGGAACCAACTGGGATGGACCGTACAAGATCACCGCAACAGTTAACAAAGGATCATTCCAGTTAGAAACAATGGAAGGGAAATTGTTGCCTAACAACTGGAACATCACTCATCTCAAATACTTCAACTTCTGAAAAACAGACGCCCTCTAAGTCGTACTCTTTTTCCCTTACTCGGGTTTTATCCCTAGATGGCTTTTACCGAGGAGGTTTTTAATGAGGAGATGAGGGGGCACCTCGAAGTTCGAGCTGGTTATTCATCACTCCACCTATCGTCTACTCCAGCTAGACCGATGAAGGGACTAGATAGATGGAGAACTTCTCAAATGTATACGATAAACAAAGTATGTAACACTCTCCAATGAAGTGAATAACCAAAGCAATACACAACATTTCGTCGCACAACTCCAAATTGTTCCACTCCATATACATTCGACCTCGCTCGAATCATTTACATTCGATCTCGCTCAGATTATTTACATTCGACCTCGCTCGAATCATCTACATTCGACCTCGCTCGAATCATTTACATTCGACCTCTCTCGAATTATTTACATTCGACCCTGCTCGAATCATTTACATTCGACCTCTCTTGAATCAATTAAATTCGACCTTGCTCGAATTATTTACATTTGACCTCGCTCGAATCATTTACATTCGACCTCACTCGAGTAATTTGCGTTCAACACCCTTTTAAGTATTTACACTCGACGATCGGCCAAAGATTGGCCCCAAGATAGCCGACGATCGGCCTACTAAAAATAACATCACAACGAAATAAGGCAAGAAACAAGAAGGCAAAACATACAACAAAATGTAACTATTCCATTACAAACTGATTAGGTTACAAAACTCGTTTCCTTTATAACGGGCCCGAGTACACCCTCGCAAAAACAAAAACAAAAAGAGCATCAAAAGTCAAGCATAAGGCACTAAGTCGCATCATCCCCTTAAGCATATTCGTCGTCATAACAGGGATCAGAAGCAAGCCCATCCACTGCGTCATCATCACCATCGTCCCCACCAGGAAAATCGGGAGCATAGCCACAAGCTTCACGGGTTGCCCGGGCTTTAGCATGAACATCAGCGAGTTCCTCCTTGGAGACCTTCCCAGCGGCCCTCAACAACCTGAATATGTCCAGCTGAGCCTCGTCATGAACCCATATCTCATACGACTCCCGCGACACGCTCGCATCAACGGAAGTTTGAGAAGTAGACGGACATGACAGTTGTTCCTTCTCAGCCCTTAGAACCACGATATGCTCATTCAACCTTGCTAGTTCCGTCTTCAAACCTCCAACCTGATCCTCCAATATCGCTATTGTGAGCGCTGAAGTCTCCGCTTAATTAGCCCACTCGGACCTACAGACGCGCAGGGTCCCCGCCAAGGCCTCTGCCTCCGCTATCAAGGTCGTCCTAACTCGCTCCGCCAGCTTCAACTCCTCATCCTTGGAATCTAACTCGACCCTCGAAGCGGTATCCCTTGATTCACTCTGATCGAGCTCGACCTTCAAGGATACCACTCGCGCCTGGAGGTCCGAATTCTCAGCCATCACTCCCTTCCCCAATTTAAGTTCGTCCTCCTTGGACTTCAACGCCTCTTCTAGCTCGCTACACCGGCTAATGGCTTTCAGTAACTCCTCGTCCTTATCTTTCAGCTCCTCGTCCTTCCCCCTAATTTCATCACGCAGTTCCTGGAACTGCCCGTCTGTCACGACCCCAAATCCTAACAGGCCGTGATGGCGCCTATCGTGGAACTAGGCTAGCCGACCATCACCTTACTATGCATTTATTCAATTATAACAGTTCACAATTAAATAATAAGCAAGCAACCACATCATAATCAATATAATTAAGTATTAGCGTTCTCATATTAACCTAAACAACCTCCCAAGAACTGGAGTCATTAGTCATGAGCATCTAAGAATAAATAAACTAACTCTGCTAAAACTATAATATATGTCTCTAAATCAAATGCTAAACTAAATAAGGAAGGGAAATGGAGAAGCTGTGGACGCTGGACAGCTACCTCGAAATCCCGTGAAAATGCTGCTACCAAATTGCGTCAGCTACTGCTGCGAACTAGTACCTGGATCTGTGCACAGGGGCACATGGAGTCTTTATGAGTACGCCAACTCAGTAGTAATGAAAATAAATCACAGTCTGAGTAATATAAACACACAGAACATGTACACAATCCCACAAACCAGTAAAACACCAAGTCACCACGT
>ML276444.1:24583-44849 GCA_005239495.1 Nicotiana undulata | reverse complement strand
AGGAATAATAGTTTAACGTAATTATAGAAATAATATTCAGTCATAATCAATCAAAGGTCTGGACTCCCTTTAATTCGGAGTCACTATTCAAACGACACAATTAGGACTAAATAAGGAAAAGAATCAAGGTGTAAACTGACCATTTACCATAACAGGGGAAGTAAAGCATATAGCAACTAGTTAAGTCTAGGTACATAGCACAATAACTAGGGAGGGTATATGTCAAACAAATCAGTAGCATATTCGTGTCCATAAATAGGGCATAGTACAATCTAGTTATAGAAATTAGTCACAGGAATCAAGAATGGAATTATAAATCAAAAGGCTTAACGACAGTATCACACAAACAAGGAAACAATTAAAAAACTAGTACGGAATTACAAGGAAAATACACAAAGTCACTATTTAGGGAAGACATCACAGTTCTAAGGAGTTTACCCAAAAATCAGTATAAATCACTATGTGAACAATCGATAGAGCAAATAGTCAGACTTACTAGACATTTAAACAACAAGTATTGAACAAAAGTAGAGAAGCCCTAAGCAACCATTTAGAGAATCTGCAGGAGATAACAACGAATTAAAGCGAGAATCACAAAGAACGCACAGATAGTTTCATAGGAAACGAATACACATAGTCATGCAAATAAAAGACAGCCTAGAAAATCAGGTGTTTTTTAGTATAGTAGTTCAGACAACAGGACAAGCATGAGAAAAATCGCTCAAACATGGTAGAGATTTCTAAAAATCAAAAGAAGAATTGCTTTGAAAACAGGGTTAAGAAACCCTAGACTTTGAATTCGTTAAAAAAATGGAATTTCCACAGAAAAATATAGAAAAGTTTCATAATACTGTAGATCTATAATAGATCTTAAAGAAAAGGTCAAAATATTGAAGGTTAGGGTTTCGTGGAACCCAAAGGAGAGGGAAAACCTCATTGATGGCACCGGCTTAGGCCGGAATGGCTGTGAATGTTACATAGACGGTCGGGGAGGCCGGAAAGGTGGTACGGGACCATGGGAGATGAGTTGGACCGCTCCATGCCTGATAGTCCCCAAAGTATCACTGGACCGATACAAGGGGTGTGGATGACCATGAGATAATGAAGACCCAAGGTTTCCAGTGAGAAACCAACCGGAGAGGGTGGATGGAACTCATCGGAGAAGGAGAAGTCAGTGAGACTTCTAGAGATAACTAGAGCGTCGCAGAGAGAGATAGAGAGAGAGTGAGTCGTGAAGAATGAGGGTCTGGGAGGGGGGTAGGTCATAGGATTAATTATTAAAAGAACATATTTGGGCCGTTGATCTCACGTGATCAGCGGCTCAGATTGAGTGGGGTTTGGGCGGGGTAGATTTTAAGATTGGGCTGGGTCATTTTAGGATCTGATGGGTTGGGTAATTGGGTTTAGAGGTGGGGTTGAAATGTGGCTAATATTTAAATAAAAATAGGCAAGATGTTAAATACCCAATAAAAATAAGTAATTAATTAATTGAAATACCTAATAATTATGAAAATATAAAGTTAAGTTTAAATAGGTAAAATTACAGTAATTAACTAATATTGAGTGTAAGAAATGCATAAGTTCCGAATTAAAATAATACAAAATGTCTAATTGGCCATAATTGCAAAATTGTTGTAATTGAAATTAAATAAAACCCAATTGACTAATTCGTGAAATAATTGGATTTTAGTAGATAGAAAATGATTATAAATAACATGCTGAGCTAGGAAATATTTTGAATTTATTTAGAGCATAATTTATGAATTATTGAATTATGAAATATTTAAAGGAAACAGAAAAATAACTTAATAAAAATATGAAAAATAGGAAGAAAATGCTCATTATTACGAAGAGTAATTTAGAAAGCTTATATGCAAATTTGCAAATAATTTGAGAAAAAATTGGGTATCAATAAGAGATAGGCAAACAGTCAAACATGCTGACATACATGGAGCAAAGTCAAATTGAAGCATGTTGGAGAAAGCAATAAGCAAATCCTTAGACATGTTAATCAAGTTGAAAAGGACAAAACTCATACATGCTAAGTGAAACAGTGATTTAGGCATACTAGTTACATATTGAACAGCCAAATAGTAAACATGAACATGACCGGAAATCTGTGAACTAAAGCAGTAATAGAACACATAGGGTTTTGAACTTGGAGTTGAATCAGAACATACCAGTTAAGGAGAGCAGACACAGAACATAGAGCGAGTGTAGTGCAATAACTAGCCTTGGCTTACAGTTGGCTAGTTCAATAAAGTAGCGAGTAACAAGAAAGAGCAGAAAGCTTTTAAGTGTGAGAGAGAGTTGCTATGAACTTGTGTCCGTGTGTAGTGAGAATAGTAGAGAGTATATATAATAGTTGAGATCTAGGTAATAAGGTAAACAATCAATTGTTCAGTAATTAGGGACAATTACAGAATTAATTAAGAATAAAATTAGCAAGGTCTTCCCTTAATTAAGGGAGCAGTTCACCAACGGTAAAGAACAAGAAACAATTAAGGAAGGAAATCAAATAACTTAGGTATGGGGTACGTAATTAGGGGTAAATACACAACATGTTCAATTAAGGAAATAAGTAGTAAGAATCAACAAATAACACGGTCAATCACAGAATAAGGTAAGAGATAACTTAAAGGTTATGAAAATAGGGAAAATAACCGGAAATCAGCATATAGGTATCATCACAGTGAATCAGGGAATCAAAGAATTGAAATAGTACTAATTTTAAGGAAATTATCATAAGCTTCCATGAACAGGCAGATGAGTCGAGTATAAACAGAAGGAATCAAATCTGAAACCCTAATAAGACATACTAGGGTAAAAAATCACAAAATATTCAAATTAAACGAAGCAGTATTCATGAGAATCAAACACATAGCAGAAGAAAATAAACGAAGACGAACTTCACAATCCAAGCAAAGTGCAAAATTTGGGGTTTCAACATGAACTAGTTAGGGTTGAGAAGAAATTCAACATAATCGATTAAAACTTATAAGAATCATAGAATAAGCACTTTAAAAGGATCATGAATCCTTTTTTGAAGAAAGATTTTCAGAAACCCTAGTTAGGAAAAAATGAAAAGACACTTTGAAAACTAAAAGGTTTCTCATAAAAACATGTAAAAATAGTTCGATCCTTCTCAGATCTGTACAGATCTAAAAGATTTAAGATATTAGATTAGGTTTTCGAGAAAATAACCCATAGATGAAAATACCGACTTAGAAACCATGGGTTTAGCCAAAAATAGGACGATCTTACTCAAATCGAGCCATGGCGGCCTGAGACTGGTAAGGACATGCCAAAGGTGTGAGTGGACTGTTCCATGGTCCCTTGAGGACCTCATAGTATCAAAATCCCGGTGTAGGAGATCCGTTAAGGCTGGAGGATGGTGATAATCCACCATAGTCGACGGCAGACAAGCAACGGCGAGGGGGAAATAGGGTTAGGGTAGAGAGGATTTGGAGAGGGGAGTGAAGGGTGACAGTGGAGTGTGAGATGAGAGTGAAGGGTTTGGGGGGGGGGGGTAATTTAGATTAAATTAGGAAAGAATTAATCCGGTTCGTTGATCACAAATGATCAACGACCGAGATTTATCAAGAACTAGGTCGGGTTTTGGTAGGATTTGGGCCTGGGTGTATTGGGTTGGTTATATAGGTATTTGGGCTGACTTAATTAGGCCATTATTGAAATATTAAATGGCTATTTGTTAAATACCCAAATAAATTAGTTACAATAATTTATAAAATAATTACTAATTATAAAAAATGAATTTTATGCATAGAAATGTTTTAAAAATGACTATTTAGTATTAAAAATACAAAAGACTAATTTCTGGTAAAAAAAAATACAAAATTATATGCATGGTCTATAATTACAGAGTTATTGCAATCATAGCCAAAAGGTGTCAATTTGGCTATTTATGAAATAATTTGGTTTTCATAGGACAATAAATAATGAATTAAATCAAGAAATGTCTTTGAAATCATTTGTGATGCAATTTTGTAATTATTTATTAGAAATAAAGTGCTGGACTAATTGATAAAATATAGAAAAATTGTGGAAAAATAACAATTGATGCTAATGTATGATGTTGAAGGTATATATATGGTTTAAAAAATATTTAAAAAAAATTGGGTATCAACACATACGAATGCGTGGAATGAATTCAAGAGTTACGTTTCAAGATGAATCAATGAAGCACGATAAGGAAAGAAAGACGGGAAATATATTCTAAATGTCCTATAGCCTCTCGAAGATAGGTATGGACGTCATCATACTGATCCGCAAGACTATACTACATACTTGCTCATGACTTCTAGAACCTTTCAACCTAGAGCTCTGATACCAACTTGTCACGACCCAAAATCCATACTAGTCGTGATGGCACGTAGGCCAACCTGCTAAGTAAGCCCATTAACAACTATCCAATTAATAAGACGTATTAAAAGAAGAAATGATAATACAAATGCTTAATACAAGAACATTCCCAAGGACTGGTAGTACAAATCATGAGCCTATAAGAATAGAGTTTGCGAAGTTGGTATGAATTAAATACATCACATGTTCTAAAAGAACATAAATAGATGTATACATTCTAAGGCTACTATGAACAAGAGGCAACTACAACCGGAGCGCAGTTACATCTTCAAATCCAACTCCCGTCGATCTCAGCAACGTCCGTAGCCAACGTGTTCATGCAAGGTGCAAAAGTGTAGCATGTACAACCGACCCCATGTACTCAGTAAGTAACAAACCTAACCTTAGGTTGAAAGTAATAACGAGCTAGAACAAAGGTCGGGTCCAACACAAATATCCAACAACAATTCATAACAAAGTAAAGCAAGTGGTAAAAGAAGTAATTCATGGATGAAATGCTCTGCTTGTTCATAGTTTCCCGAAAAAATAGTTCCGCTTTTCAAGTATATCAGTGGAAACCCAAATCCTTTATTGTAATCGTCTAAAATATGACTAAACTTAAAAACAATTATTTTTCCCAAAAAATCCTTTCAACAATAAAGATGATGTTTCATTTTCCTTTCAGATAGCAAGAGTAAAATGCCTCTATTTTCTTGTATGTCAAGATGACTGAGAAGTCATGAATGACGTGATACTATACAGCATGCGAAAAAATGCATCTCTATGCCTGTATGTCATGTGTGCATGCCAAATGCGATATGCATCAGTGATAGAGACCATATGTATACTCTCAGAGTATCAATACACTCGGTCCTCCTAGTTACTCAGTCCTCTCATTCACTCAGTCCTCCCAGTCAGTTAGTCCTCCCAGTCACTCAGTCCTCCCAATTCACTCGGCACTCGGCACTCGACACTCGCACTCAATAGATACATGCGCTCACTTGGGGTATGTATAGACTCCGGAGGGATCCTTAAGCCGAAGCGATGTATAAAGAAAGTTATGGCATAAATTCAATGGAACATGTTGCGATGTGCATCACGATCCCATAATTATCCTTACAATCAGGCCCTCGGACTCACTTAGTCATCAATCTCTCTAGTCTCTCGGGCTCTCAATGTCATGAAATATCAGCATAAAAATAACATGTGATGTATCAATAAATACTAACAGAGATTGAGATACGATATGCAAATGAATGTGTATGACTGAGTATGTAATGCAATGAAAGTAGATAGCTCACACACAACAGCAAAAATGACCTTAGTGGATCCCAACATGATAAGCATGTAGCATAGCCATGGATTCTATCATGGATCACAACTCAATAGCTCAAGTACGTAGAAATTACATAGTTACAAGTAAGATCAGGTAACTACACCGTACCACAGAAATAACGAAATTACAATTTACAGGGTGCACTCCCAAACACCCGTCACCTAGTATGTGTGTCACCTCAATGCAAATCACATAACACGTAATTCGGGGTTTCATACCCTTAACACCAAGTTTAGAAGTGTTACTTACCTCGAAGAAGCAAAATTACAATGCCGAGCAACCCAAGCGATGCTCCAATAATGCCATCTCGCACGTACCAACCTCCTAACGGCTCAAAAACTAGCCAAAAGCAACTCAAATACATCAAATAATACCAAAGGAAACAAACTCAATCGATAAAGATCGAATCTTTAAAGAAAAGCCCAAAATTGGACAAAACGTTCTACCCAGGCCCGCAACTCAAAACCCGACAAAACTCACAAAATCGATGTTCAAAACTCAAAATTTTGCTTTAAGAAACTTTAGGCTAAAACCCAATATTTTCTCTTTAAAATTCAACAACCAATTACAAAACAATGAAGATAGATTCATGAAATAAGATCACAACCAAGTGTAGAACACATACCCAAATCCTTGTGATTAAAATAGTTCCAAAAATTGCTCCATTTCGAAGTCCATAGCTCAATATATGATAAAAATGACCAACCCTCGAACTTAAAACATTCTACCCAGCATTAGTAATATCATTCACCTAGTAATCTGAAACTGTCCATGCTGCCTAAGAATTTATGCCATTCCATTCAAAACTGACTCGTGACCTTGCACCTGCAAATCTCCATCCCGCTCAACACACCACACCTATCATGCCATCATATGAAAAGTACGAGGACCTCATAATCAATGTTGAGTCACAAGCAAACTACATACTAAATTAGTAGGAACTTTCCATTTGGTCTCATCCAGGAGAAAATTACAACACGCAACATGTTCTCACACCAGTAGAAAATATATACCTCGAACCGTGGTAAAAACCATTGAGAACACTTTGAAACCCATCTGCACCTGACCAAGTCATCAAAACTGAATCTCTCTCCTCCAAGCCAAGCAGACCGCCAAAACCCAAGAGCATTTCCACAAAACACCTGAAGAGACTCACCACACATTAACTACCCAAGGAACCAATCATATGTGTTACTCTGCTGATCCAACTTACTACCAAGTAGTCCTATTCCTCCGAGTTCTTTCTAAATTGTCTTCAAATTGATACTTCTCCTTGCTAGAACACCACGATCCTTAACAAAAGCTCACCCCACGAACTCTAGCATAAAACCATCTTTTCTTGTGGTACATAAGCCGCTGAATTCTCTCTCCAACACCCCAAAAGTGCCACAACCAAGATACCCACTCGTAAGAGACCTTCTGCGAATCTAAAGTCATTTCCTTCACCATCCTGATACTGAAATGTAGAATCCATAAAGATATAGAAATACTGTGAGTCTCGACACCATATAATGCAAATATCATATTCTAACCATATACCAATCCAAAATTCTCAATTGCTACATATGAATCTTGAATCCATTAAAACCATTCTCGAGAGTCATCCACTCTGCTCAAATCTCAATTACACCTCCCCAAACAGGCCAAACGACTTGTGCCCCATTAGCATGACGACACCCAACAAAGCAATCCCTACCTTAACGCAACCAAGTAAATTCCTACTCATGCACACTACATTCACGAATAACCACTCAATCATTCCATGAATTTCCATGTATCCATAGAGTGTAATACAACCCGTATCCAGAAATTCCCTTACTCGAGTCATCCTCAATATCAACCTTTGCAAGTCATAACCGATTTACCAGCATACCTCAAACTAAACCAATACAACACACAATTGTGCAATCAACTCGTCGATTCTCCCCCACTTGGCTCAAAGCCATGGAATAAAACATCTAATAACTAACAATAACCATATCCCATTAGTGCCATAATACCATAGTGAGATTACACTAAATCCTTCACAAGCTCATGTAATACGACAATCTAATACCTCAAATCATCTGCAACTCTCACATTCATTCTCATGACAGTCCGATCAATTATTACAATCTATCCAAACTCAAATTGCAAAAATATGACCCACTAGTAGATGAGAAATTCTTCACACACCATCATAAAAATTACACTACCGTAGATCACCTCACAGGTTATAACCCACTTGCTTAGCCTCAACTGACATCTCTTTATACCCTTTTCAGAACCACAACTACTACGAAAACGCCTAATCTTCCAAAGTCTAGTCTCAATGATAAGACATGAGAACCTATTTTGTTCCAGCATTAAGCAACAGAAAAGATCCTTCAATGCACTCATAAATCGGAACCATACATCGCATCAAGACAGAAATCAAACACTCAATAGTCATTTCTCCATCTCAAGAAAACTCTTCTCGTCATATTCGAACAATCATAACAAATCTCGCAGTCACAACATACGCATAATTAGTCATCCATTAAAAAATCCCACTAATAGGGACACCAACGGACATATAAGTCCAAAAGCACGTGCTGACACAATTGAAAGTAGTGACGAGCTATAACAAAGGTCGGGTACAACACCAATATCCAACAATAGTTCATAACAACGTAAAGAAAGTGATAATAGAAGTAATTCATGGATGAAATGCTCAGCTTATTCATAGTTTTCCGACAAAATAGTTTAACTTTTCAAGTATTAGTGAAAACCCATATCCTTTATTGTTATCGTCAAAAACTTGAAAACAGTAAATGTTATAAAAACTCCTTTCAACAATAAATATGATGTTTCATTTTCCTTTCAGATAGCAAGAGTAAAATGCCTCTATATGCCCATATGTCAAGTTGTGTGAGAAGTCATGAATGACGTGATACTAAACAACATGAGGAAAAATGCATCTCTATGTCTGTATGTCAAGTATGCATGTCAAATGCGATGCGAATCAGTGATAAAGATCATATGCATAATCTCAGAGTATCAATTCACTCAGTTATCCCAATCACTCAGTTCTCTCATTCAGTCAGTCATCCATGTCACTCAGTCCTCCAAAATCACTAGGCACTCGCACTCAGTAGGTACTTGCGCTCACTGGGGTATGTACAGACTCCGGAGGGGCTCCTTAATCCCAAGCGCTATATCAAGCAAATAATGGCATAAAATGTATGAAACATGCTACAACGTGTAGCCCGATCCCATAAATATCCTCACAATCAAGACCTCGGCCTCACTCAATCATCAATCTCTCCAGTCTCTCGAGCTCTTAGTGTTATGAAATATCAGCCCAAAATAACGATTTGATGTATCAATAAATAGTAACAAAGACTGAGATATGATATTCATATGAATGCGTATGACAAAGTATGTAATGCAATAAAAGCAGACAGCTTACACTCAGCATCAGAAATGACCTCAATGGGTCCCAACAAGATAAGCATGTAGTCTAACATGGATCACAACCTAATAGCCTAAATATGTAGAAATTACTTGGTTACAAGTAAGATCAGGTAACAACACCATACCACAGTGATAACAAAATTACAATTTACACAGTGCACTCCCACACGCACGTCACATCAACACCAATCAGATAACACGTAATTTGAGATTTCATACCCTCAACACCAAGTTTAGAAGTGTTACATACCTCGAAGAAGCCAAATTCCAATACTAAGAAAGCCAAACGATGCTCCAAAAATGCCAATTACGAATCCAACCATACTAGTTTCACTCAAGTCTGACTCCAAATGTATATTCAAAACTCAAAAAATTGCTTTAAGAAACTTTAGGCTAAAACCCCCTATTTTCTCTTTAAAACTCATCAACCAATTATGCCAAAAATGAAGATAGATTCGTGAAATAAGATCACAGCAAAGTGTAGAACACTTACCCTAATCCTTGTGATGAAAATTGTTCCAACAATTGCTCCATTCTGAAGTCCATAGCTCAATATATGATAAAAATGACCAATCCTCGAACTTATAGCATTCTGCCCAGCGATTCTCGCTTTTACGATCAAAGGGCCGACAAAATCTCCGCTTCTGCGGACTCCACTAGCTAGGTGACCCCTCACACCTGCAGATCTCTATCCGCTTCTGCCCAACCGCAGGTGCAAAGCCAAACTCGCTTCTATGCTAAATCTCACTTCTATGCCCAAGATCTTCGCTTCTGCGGGACTGCAAATACGCCTCAAATTCCTGCTTCTGCGACTAATTGTCCGCATCTGCAGACTCGCATCAACATCCATTCTTCCGCAGATGCGGAAACACCAGAACCAGTCGTGTTTAACAATGCATTATAAAACAAAAATGACCTGAACCTCGTCCGAAACACACCCGAGCCCCACGGAACCCTGGCCAAGTATGCCAACAAGTCCTATTACATGACACGGACCTACTCAAGGCCTCAAAATACACATAACCACTTCGAAATGATGAATTACACCTCAAATCAAAATCTAAGAACTTTGAATTTTAAATTTCCAAAACTCGCGTCGAAACATATCAAATCAACCCGGAATGAACCCAAATTTTGCACACGTCTCGAATAACATAACGAAGCTCTGGGTATTGGGTAAATGCCTTGTATATTTCGAGAGTTGGTTATTGTATATGTCGAGTGGCATTTCTATCAGTTATAAAATTACCCGTTGTTGTTAGTTGTTAAGATTTATGCTTTCATTTTCATTATTTCCGCAAATGTTAGGCTTATCTAGTCGTAAAGACTAGGTGCCATCACGAACTCTCATGAAGGGAAGTTTGGGTCATGACAACCAAAAGCATTTCATCCCATATTATCTTTTTCCTTTCTATAACGACCCGGTCGGTTATTTCGGGAGTTTTAGCCCGTTTTCATCATTCCTTCTTCAATATGTGAGGTTAAGTTATTTCATTTTGTGTTAGGGTGGTTGGCTCGGGTCTGGAGTAATTGTGGAGAGAAATGAGACATTGAGTCTCTTAAGTTGACCTTATGGTTAGAAAAGTCAACCGGGAGTCGACTTATTGGTAAATGACCTTAGAATGTGGATTTTATGGATCAGATAGATGTTTTAGGTGATTTGGGACATAGGAGTGTGTTCGAAATTTTATTTGGAAGTCCAGAGTAGAATTAAGCTTGAATTGGCAAAATTGAGTTTCTAGCGATTTCCTGTCGGTAGTGGAAAATAAGCTATCGCGGTCGGAATAGAATTCGAGAAGTTGGAACAGTTTCGTAGTGTTATTTTGGATGTGTGTGGAAATTTTTAGGTCATTCAGATGAGGTTTGGTTAGTTTCGGCTTTATAGCGATATTTGAGTAAGGTAAGTAATTGGGTATTGCGGGATTGAGACGTATCGTCTGATTCCCCCGGGGTTATGGCAATGCACTTGGAGTACTTGATGTCGAATTGCACATGGTTATCGATTTTGAGCAAATTGGCTTGAAGTATTTCATTTGGACCAGCGTTTGGATGGGACCACACATTGTAGCGGAGTTATGTGGGGGTATGATCCTTGGTGTCAGATTCGTGTGTTTTGATTTTACGATGTGTGACAGGCTCTTAGCATGGTGTTTTGATGGTAATTGTTTATTGCAGTATAGTCCTCTCGTGTGAATCTTTTCTATGATTTGAGTTTGTGGGATGTTTCTATTGAGTGCACGAGTTGCACAAGGTATGTCATTGGATTGTATCAGTGCGTCATGTCATCAGGGTGGTCGTGTTGGACGAGAAGAGGTCATTGGGCCTAGAATGAATACTACCAGATTTTTCTACAACATGGTTGGAAGGATGATAACGGAAGTTGACTAATCTGATATAGTTTATGTCGGAGAAGCGGGAGCTCCACGACTAGCTGATCAAGCGAACGGTTGTTAGTTTCTTTGTGTTTCTTTCATCATCGATAGTATATGAAAGTGTTAGAATGAGGCTTGGGTTTGATAAGAGGCTTATTACCGGAATAGGGTTCTATGAGTGTAGACATGTAATTTTTTACCCTCTCCAAGATTTCACACATTTTTAGCATTTAAATATTTTGCTTAGGTCTAATATTGCTATTTTAACTAGTTTTAACTCTTTCACTTTATTTTAGCACAAACATTAAAAATACAAAAATAGTTTCATTTTTTCTCTATTTTAGGTATTTTTAGAAAAATATCAGTTTTAACCCACTTTTATTTTATATAATCTTGAAAATACCAAAAATAGCTTCATGTCATAATATAGTTGGTTTTAATTAATTAGGAATGGTTTTACAATGTCATAGTCTATTATTATAGTAAAAGAAATTAATATCTTTATTCTTGTAGAATTAAAGGTCTACTTTTAAGACAAATTTAGCCAATTAATCCTAAAGCCCAATAAAACCTAGCATATAAGCTAGAGATCTTCTTCTTCAACATTAAAACCCTAACACCACCTAGAGACATCTATAGCCGCCAGCCCCACCCTACCAACGACCTAAACCAGCCGCCATCCCCTTCGTCTCTCCAACAACCAGCCTCAACCCTAGACTATTCTTCACCAACCAAAAACACCATAGCCGCAGTCCATGTAGAAACCCCGCCGTCACCTTCAACCTGAAAACAACCACTGTCGCCTTCTTCTTCTTCATCTTCACCACACAGCCGCCTCATATCTTCCAAAGAACCACCGGCCACTCCTACTCTCATCACCAACACCAAAACTCCAACTACGACCAGCCACCGCCTGAACGCCGCTGCTGCCGCCAAACGACCACCCCTTCCAAAACTATAGAAGATATCGCCGCCAGCAGCCACTCCGCCACTCCCGCACCACCAGAACTAGTCGAAAATCCTCCATTCTCACTCAAGCTCCATCCTCTCAAAACCTAACAACTTTTCTTCCACTCCACTCACTTCATTTCCTCCAAAATCATAATCTGATTAATCTTTCAGTTTCAATTTTCTTAGAAATTGTTTAATAAATGGGTGGTCAATCTAAGTTCTTCACTTTAGCAGAGGTTTGTAATCACAACAATGTCAAGGATTCAGTTGATCTTTGAGTCCGTCGCCAAAAAATCAGAAAAGTATGAACATAGTTCGATTGACTTGATTTTCAAATTCCAATTCCTATTTGCAAAAAATGGAGTTCCGTTTGAGCTGAGGTAGATTCACGGTCCGTTACATTTGTCGAGTTCCCGTTCCAACCCCGTCCCACAATTTTTGCCCCAGTACTTGTAAAGCTAGAGTTAGTTTTAAGGTCCAATCCTAAACCCTGCTTCTGCGTTGGTTTGTTATTGCATTTTAATTGTTATTGTATGAGTGCTTTGCAATTTGTTTATTTTAGATCTGTTTGAATTTAGGATTTTTAATTGAGTGTCAAATAGTAATTAAATTTATAACTATGTTGGGTTGGGGTTAACTGATAAAAGATAAAAGCGTTTGAGCCTCTAATTATGAACTTTGAATATAAAATTGGGTTTAAAGGCAAATGTAGGCTAAGTAACACTTTTAGTTCGATTGGAATTTGTTATAGATGTTTGAATTATTTGGCTAGTTTGATTTATGTTGATATTTTAGGACCGCTAGGAGCATTTTTAGGCCGACCGCACTTGGGTAGGCAAGCTTTAGGTTTTCTTCTTTTTTATCTAAGGTAAGAGGTAAGAGGTCATCCTTAGTTCATTTATCCGGAGAATGCCTCGAAGTACTTTGTAAATATTCTGGAGGCCGAAAGTAACTCGTAGTACTTTTATTTTTATTTTTCACTTTTATTTTCTTTTATTAGGTGGGGACGACCTCGAGCCTCTTGTGTTTTTTTTTGTGTGTGTTATTTTTACCTCGACTTGAATTTTTCAAAAGCCGACTAGATCGAGTATGCAACCATGATTTTCACGGGACACGGAAAATGCCTAACACCTTCTTCCCGAGTCAAAAGAACTCCCTTACCCGAATCTCTGGTGCAGACCTAGTTAAGAGTTAAACGTGTTTTGAAGGAAAGTTATTTTTTTTTAAAACGATGACCTGACATACTGAAACCAAATGTTAGGTGGCGACTTTGAGTTAATCCTTTAAACACATTCTTTTGTCACTTTCAAAATTGAAAAACTCTTTCGAACTTCACAATTTTTTTATTTATTTATTTTAAGAGGGTTTAGTGAATGAGGTATGAGAAAAAAAAGGGTTTGACAGTGAGCAGCTGCTGTGATTAGAAATTATCGCCACGAGTGTTTGCGTTGTGGGGTATATCAGGTGATTTTCATTTTGGGTTACGGATGTGGCTTGATAGTGTGTTAAGACTTATTCAGTTTAAAGTTGTGAAATTTTGATCTTGTAAATTATTTCAGAAGTGGAAAATTGGTTCTAAGATCTAGGGTCAGGTTGAATTGCGAAATTTTAGTTATGTTGTGTTATCGGACCTATAGGATAGGGTGACGTGGGATCACCCCCGGGTATGTACATGGTAGGTTACACAGAATGTTTGATGGTTTTTGGAACAACTCTGGGCACGTTCGAGGATGAACGTATGTTTAAGAGGGGGAGAATGTAATGACCGGGTCGGTCGTTCCAAGAGTTTTAGCCTGTTTTCCTCATTCCTGCTTCAATATGTGTGATTCAGTTATTTCATGTTGTGTTAGGGTGGTTGGCTCGGGTTCGGAGTGATTGTGGAGAGAAACGAGACGCTTAGTCTCTAAAGTTGACCTTATGGTTAGAAAAGTCAACTGGGAGTTGACTTATAGGTAAATGACCTCGGAATGCGGATTTTATGGCTCGGATAGTTTCTTTGGGTGATTTGGACTAAGGAGTGTGTTCGGAATGTTATTTGGAAGTTCGGAGTAGAATTAGGCTTGAATTGGCGAAATTTAGTTTCTAGTGATTTCTGGTCGGCAATGGAAAATAGGCTTTCGGGGTCGGAATGAAATTCCGGAAGTTGGAACATGTTCGTAGTGTTATTTTGGATGTGGGCGCAAATGTTTAGGTCTTTCGGCAATGATTGGTTAGTTTCGACATCATTTGTGATTTTTGGAAGTTTGTAGATCCTTTGGCTTGAATCAGAGGTTGATTGGGTGTTTCGATGTTATTTTAGGTGTTCCGAGGGTTCGACCAAGTTCGGGTGATCATTTATGACTTGTGAATACTACTGGATTAGGTCCGGAAGGCCTCAGGCGTGTTTCAGATCAATTTCAGGCTGTATTTCTCTATGTTTTCAGTGTTGGTGTGTTTCTGCATCTGATGTCTCTGCCCTTCTTTGCGATCGCGGAAGGGAAGGTCTGAAGCTGTTTGTTTCTTTTTTGCGATCGTGGATATGGGTCTGTGTTCACATAGGGTGTGGCAAGTTGAGCATTGCGTTCTCGTAGGTGAGCATGCGATTGCGTAGTGTTGGGTGTGAGCTAAGGCAGGATGGTCGCCTCTTCGCGTTCGCGAGGTCAGTTCCACGTTCGCGTAAGGGAGTCAGCGGTGAGCAACATGATCGCGGATGGTATTATGTGATCGCGTAGGGGTAATTTGGGCAGTGTTATTTTTGTTCTTCGCGATCGCGTGCCTATTTCCGTGATCGCAGTGAGTAATTCTGATGTTTATCTATGTCAATACCACACAAGAGGGGGGTGATTTGTGTGGTGTCCAATTTTCGCGTGCAATAGATAGAATGACTTGGTTCTTCTATGTGTTCCAACTCCTATTGTTGCGGAATAACAAATGCAGAAAAGTAAAGAACACAGAGATTTTTACGTGAAAAACACCTGGCTCAAAAGGTGAAAAACCACGACCTACTACTCTAGTAGGATTTTCTCCAAACACTTCACTACAACAATGAGCCAAACAGCATTTACAAAATAAACTCTTTTGTAAACCTAAGGATTAACTCTAACCCTTTGTGGAAAACTAGCCTCTAGCTATTTGCGACAAACTTCAAGTTAACTATAACTTGAACACTCAGTACCTATTATAATTGCTTTTAGATAAAGCTGAAAGGTACAATTTGTAATCACCTACTACAAATAAACTAGACTAAAAGACAACAGATGAAACTGGTTCTTTTAGCCGGTTCAAATAGCTCGAGATTCGCACTCTCCAATTTGGCTCGAACTGCTTGCAAAATTTCTTCATGAATTTTGTTCTCAATTCTTGATAAATTTCTGCTTTTGTGCGTCTACATATCATAAGAACAATCTGCAATTTATAGGAGTTAGTAGATAAGGAATTAACTAGAATCCTAATGCAACTCTTTCTTGGTGAAAGAGTTCTAGTCAAACTAAACTCCTAAATCCTTTCTTATCTTAGATTCTGTTCTTATTGAATAAGGAGTCCTTCTCCAATTTCGTTTTTGCAATCTTTTCGATCAGAAGATATCTCAATTTTATCAGAATACATTTATCTCTTGCATGTTTATCTCACTCTGCTGGTCTATGTCACTTGTGATGGACCTGGTTCATCTCAGAGTTCCTTTGTCAATCTTCAAAACTATTTCCTTTATTGGGCCAACAAATTCCCCATTTTTGATGATGACAAACATTGTGCTTCATGCCTGTTTCAGCTTAGTCCAACAGTGACACATATTAGAGTATTAAGCATTTATCATAAATAACCAAGTTCATTAGGTTATAAATATCACATGTTCAGAGCACAGCCTATCTTCCCTTTTTTGGCATCATCGAAAAGTTGCAAAAACAATTGTGTGAATCCTAGATTTTTTAAACCTTACTCATGGCCATTTGGGCAACTGCCTATGCAATCATGGATTAATCATCAATAATCAACTAAGAATTAAAACTATCAAAGAAATATAGAAAGTGAATAAGAACAAAAGAAGCAAACTTCATTGATAGAGAGAATATGATTCTTCCACAATCCACTAAATGAAATTAAAACAGTTAAAACATGAGCAACAAAAAAATCCCGATCTGGGTAACTGAAAGTTCTAGGAAGAGCTAAGAAATTAAGGCTTGGAAGAACTGCAGACCTACTTCGTTTAGCCGAGATAGATGGTTTAGCAGACTTAGAAACAGATGAAGACTTCTTTGAGGAAGTCTTGGATTTCTTGGGCTTAGGGGTCTGAACTTCTACCTCTGCTACTTTTTCACTTTGATGGACCAGGTCCATCTCATCAACTTCAACAGCCTCAATAGGCTCAACAAATTTTTCTTTCCTTTTTTCCACTCTTTTCTTTCTTACTCTCCTCTAAATCTCTCTTCATCTGGTCCTCACTTTGCTTTAACTTGATCCTTGTAGTTCTTCCTCTTGGAAGAGAAATAGTAGAAGTCTCAGAAGGAGCATCTTTTCTTTTCTTACTTTTTCTTGTTGTTCCAGACGTTTGAGCTTTAGGAGTTCTTTTCTTCTTTGGGTTGTAATTATCGCCTAACGTTTTCAGCAGATCCGCCAGGGTTTCCTCAGTAGATGAACCAGGTTCATCTGTGTGCTTTCCTAGATTTAGTAACCCTTCAGCGACTTCTCCTGATTCATTTCCCCCTGCGTTCTTGCTACTTTCTTCCTCCTTTTCTGGATCAGCACCACAGATAGCCATTTATAAAAATTCTTTCCCTATTCCCCTCTCTTCACTCCTTACTCCCGCTCTCTCTTTTTCTTTTTCAATTTTGTTTTTACCACCTCTTCTTCTCGTCTCAGGAAGTTACACATCCTTCAAAGACCCAACCAGTATGAACCTATTTTCTAAGTTTTTCAACAACATTAGAGATGACCTCAGAAGAAAGGTTTGGGACAGATGTTACCTGAGTCATCGGAAATTTGGGAATTTTTTTTTGTGAGGGAGGGGATGTCTTGAATGAACTTTCAGTTTTGAATTGACGGTTAAGGCTTCCCTATATCTAGGTATTTTAATTCGGTGAGGATTCTTGTAGACACGAAACTGGTTGAAAGTCAACTAGATAAGTTTTGAAAAGATTTTGAGTTTGGGCAGAGTTCTGCTCATGATTTAATTATTAGTATTTTAAAGTGTGCAGAGTGTAGAACACATACCTCGCCTTTCAGATGAACCAGCACGATGAACCAGGTTCATCATTTCAGAATCCTCTTGATCAATCCTCAATTTGCAAAGATAGAAAAAATTTCATTAGTGATCAGTGAGTCATATCAAAACATGGCCTAAGAGTATACTTTTTACAGTATGAGACTGAGCAATTGTTAATATGATTATTACACCAGTTTCAGACTTTTCTAGCCAAATTTTTTTTCTTATTTATTTTTTGTTTTCATTTTTTTTCCATGTATTTACTTTCTGAATTGGTTCAATCAGGTGATCTTAATCATCCCTAATATTTACTTGTTCTTTTCCAAATGCTCTCTACTCAGTGCTTTTGTAAAGATATCTGCATGGTTTCACAACCAACTGGTTACTCCTTCAAGTTCCTTCAATGCCTTGTTGCTGTGGAACGGGATCAAGCGTAAGTTCCAGTGAGGTTTGGGAATTAGTTTGTTTAGTTCCCCCTATCATGTTGCCCGGGATGGATGAACTTGCTTCTTCCTCCAGTGTTGCTCCAGTTTGGACTGAGTTTCTTACCAGCCCAATTTCTTCGTCATCTTGTTCCTTACCAACCCCAATGATTTCACCTTTCATTCCATTTCCAAAGGAGACATTTCCTCGTTTGAGGTCCTCAAGTGAAAGGAACTAATCCTTGTTGCCAGTCATATGTTTTGAGCAGCCACTATCCATGTACCATATTTGGCTACTACCTTTCACTTGAACCTACAAAAGAAAATCAGGGGTTGGTCTTAGGAACCCAAACTAGTTTGGGTCCCTGTCTATAAGCAAAAGGATGATTAAATTTTTTTTAGCCCAACTTGGTAGCCAATTCATCCCTCGAACAAAACTTTTGTTCTTTTTAATGGCCTTTTCTTTTGCATTACATTCACTTTTACCACAGTGAGTATAAATCTTGTTCTTAGGAAGAGTGAGGTACTTGCTTTTAGGATCCCACTTAGGTAGCGGATTACCTAAGCCAAGTCCTCTTCTATTGCTACTATGATGTTCCTGTAGCCATGTCAAAGCATCAGAGGACCTGTTCCATTTGCTAGTTCTATCTAGTTCATGCTTGACCTTGCTTAGATCTCCTTGAGGAGTCTTATCTGCCTATCTCTTTTGTACAACTCGTCTTTGATTTTTCCTAGGTTTGCTTCTAATGTAAGTTGTGTGTGATCAGCTTTGTTTTTACCTGTTCCTAATTTAAGTTTTAGATTTTCAGATCTTAGCTCTAGGACAGTGATGTTAAGTTCATGAACCTGGTTCTTTGACTCATCATTTTTACTCTCACTTTCACTAGCCCTAAGTTCCAGATTTTTGCACTTAGCTTTCAAAATCACACACTCCTTAGACAGTTGTTTCTCTTCATTGTTTAGATCCTCAGATTCATCAATGAAATTCAGGAGTAACTCAGATAGCCTTTCTTTAGAAAAAAATTTAATCTTGTCTTTGAGTTGAATTATACTTACCTCATATTGCTCATCGGATTCTCCAATTTCCATAAGTGCTTGTTCATATCCATCTTCATCCTTTGAATCGTTATCTGAGCTTTCTCCCCAGGAAGAAACAATAGCCTTTGTTGATCCTTTGTTCTTCTTGGGTTGAACCTGTTCCTTCTTTGTGGTCCTTCGTTCAGCTCTTTCCGTCTTCCATTCAATTTCTGATTGAGAACAGTTTTTGATGTGGTGATCAGTCTTGCCTTAGTTGTAATACCCCTCATTGGTTTGTTTTTTAGGAACCCTTGGTTTGTTGTAGCTTCCATTTCTTGAAGGACCCTTTGCTCTCATTAGGTACTTCTTGAAGTCCTTTTTGATCATGGTCATTTCATCCTCCTCCAGATCAGCTTCTTCATTAATTCTGAATGCCAGACACCTTTCGTCCTTGGGACCATCCATCTTCATAGTCTGTCTTCTAAGTTCATAGGCAGTGAGATTTCCAATCAACTCATCCAGCTTAAGAGTTGCAATGTTCTTAGATTCTTTAATGGCTGTAATTTATCTTTCCCAAGATACTGGCAAGACCCTTGTCAGAATTTTCTCAACCTTGTCTTCTTCAAGAATGACCCTTCCAAGAGACTTGAGTTCATTAGTCAATGTAGTGAACCTTGTATACATCTCTTGGATGGTCTCTCCTTCCTTCATGGTGAAATTCTCATATTGAGAATATAGTAGAGTTCCTCTTGACCTTTTCACTTGAGGTGTTCCTTCATGAGCCACTTGCAAAGTGTCCCAAATTTCTTTGGCAGTGGTACAACTTTGAATTCTTCTATACTCGTCGGGACCGAGTCCACACACAAGCCACTTCTTGGCCTTATCGTTTATCTCCCACTTTCTCAAATCCTCAGCAGTGCAGTCAGCTCTAGTCTTTGGCACATCTACTCCTTCAGCAGTCTTCTTCATGGTGGCTAAAGGTCCGTCAGTGACTATGTCCCATAGTTCATAGTCTTCTCCAATTAAGTGATCCTTCATCCTATTCTTCCACCAGGAGTAGTACTGGCCATTGAAGAGTGGAGGCCTAACAGTTGATTGTCATTCCCAATTCCCAGGTGGTGCACTCATCTTGATCTTTTCCTAAGGTGTTAGACTCTCCAAGGATAACCCGCTCTGATACCAATTGATGTTT
>ML276444.1:0-24449 GCA_005239495.1 Nicotiana undulata | reverse complement strand
TTTAAACGTATTGTTTTTTTATTTCCAAACCCCCCAAGGGGGGGGGGGGGGGGGGGGTGATTTGTGTGGTGTCCAATTTTCGCGTGCACTAGATAGAAGGATCTGGTTCTTCTATCTGTTCTAACTCCTACTGTTGCGGAATAATAAATGCAGAAAAGTAAAGAACACAGAGATTTTTACGTGGAAAACACCTGGCTCAAAATATGAAAAACCACGACCCGCTACTCTGTAGGATTTTCTCCAAACACTTCACTACAACAATGAGCCAAACATCATTTACAAAATAAACTCTTTTGTAAACCTAAGGATTAACTCTAACCCTTTGTGGCAAACTAACCTCTAGCTATTTGCGATAAACTTCAAGTTAACTATAACTTGAACACTCAGTACCTATTACAATTGCTTCTAGATAAAGTTGAAAGGTACAATTTGTAATCACCTACGACAAATAAACTAGACTAAAAGACAACAGACGGAACTGGTTGTTCTAGCTGGTTCAAATAGCTTCAGATTCGCACTCTCCAATGGATCGAACTGCTTGCAAAATTTCTTCACGAATTTTTCTCTCAATTCTTGATAAATTTTTGCTTTTGTGCGTCTACATATCATAAGAACAATATGCAATTTATAGGAGTTAGTAGATAAGGAGTTAACTAGAATCCTAATGCAACTCTTCCTTGGTGAAAGAGTTCTATTCAAACTCAACTCCTAAATCTTTCCTTATCTTAGATTCTGTTCTTAATGAATAAGGAGTCATTCTCCAATTTCGTTTTTGCAATCTTTTCGATTAGAAGATATCTCAGTTTTATCAGAATACATTAATCTCCTGCATGTGCATCTCATGTGCCTTTGACTCTACTGGTCTATGTCACCTGTGATGGACCTGGTTCATATCGGAGTTCCTTTGTCAATCTTCAAAACTATTTCCTTTCTTGGACCAACAAATTCCCTGGGTAGTAATTTTATATTAAAAAATGAGGGTTTAAGTTCAAAATCCTAAAAACCATTAGACAGCTCGGGCGAAGGTGAAATTTGAGTAGAGTTTTATTGGAGTTGTTGGGGTAAGTGTTCTTCACTCACATTTTGTTTAATTTCATGATTTAGTCTTGATTTTCATCATCTAATTTGAGATTTTTGAGTGGGAATTGGGAAAATGGGAGGAAAGTTTGAGAATTTCTTTTGATGATTTGAATGGGCAATTGAGGTCAGATTTTGATGAACTTGACATGGGTAGACTTGTGAGGGAATAAGAATTCTAGTTTTGTGATTTTTATCGAATTCAGAGACGTGGGTCGGGGGGTCGGGTTAGGGTAATTTCAGGAATTTTGGGTAATTTTGATAATTTTCGAATGAGCTTCGTTCCTTGGCATATAATAATGATATAAATATGATTTTTGGTAGATTTGGAGCAATCAGAGGGCGATTCTAGAGGCAAACGCATTGTGGGCTAGTATTTTGGCCTGTTTTGAGGTAAGTAACGCTTCCAAACTTAGTTTTGAGGGATCGAAACCCCGAACGACTTGTTATGTGATTAGAACTGGTGACGCACATGCCAAGTGACAAACGTGCGGGCGTGCACCGTGAGACTTGTGACCTGGTTCATCCCATGGCACCGTTTAGTGATTATTCCCTGATGATATATGTGCTTCTATCAATGTAAATTATGCGAACATGTTAGAAATCATGATAAAATATATATTAAGGCTTCACGCCGATACTGTTGAGACCCGAGCGGTCGTTACATGCAAATATGCTAGAAATCATGCTAGGTTAAATGCTAAGGCTTCCCGCCGAAAATATTGAGACCCGAGTGGTCGTATATTGTTGTCTCCTTATGTGTTTATTGGATTTCATATACTCAGTCCTTTCATAGCATATCATTTCATGCTTCAATCTCGGTAATTGCTAATTTTACATATTTATCAATGTTCGGGGCTGATTCATGCATCTGTGAGCTATGTGAGCGAAACTGGAGAGAAATGACTGAGTGAGGCCGAGAGCCTGTTATTGAGACACTTATGAGATCAGACTGCACACCGGAGCGATACTCTGATCATGCCTTCTTTGGCTTGATGTAGCGCTTGGGATTATAAGAGCCCCTCTGGAGTCTTTACACCCCCAGGGAGTGCATTGATATTGAGGGATGGATCTTCCCTGGACATGGATCTTGTCCGAAGTTGATAATATGTGAGGGATGGATCTTCCCTGGACATGGACCTTGTCCGAAGTTAATTATATGTGAGGGATGGATCTTCCCTGGACATGGACCTTGTCCGAAGTTAATTATATGTGAGGGATGGATTTTCCCTGGACATGCATCTTGTCCGAGTGTTGTATTCTGGAGATGGATCTTATCCGTGGGGCTGTACTGGCCTTTTTTCCAAGTACTAAGTGACTACGGTCACCAATGTTTGTGCATATTCCAGGATGGATCTTCCCTAGGCCTGAGAGCCATATACAGTACTTAGTGGGCTCCTGTGTGAGGGTTGTGAGTACCTTGTGCATTTCCACACTGGTTACACATATATTGGCATGTAGAGTATACTGAGTTATACTTGGGTTACTGGTCATACTTGGCATATTTTGCTGCATTATTTGATAAACTGTGAACCTGTCTAAATTATGTACGCTGATTATTATAATTATTGAGGTTTAGTCCGTTACTACCTCTCAGCCCATAGTTTGGGCTCATTACTTCTGAGTTGGTGTACTCACGTTACCCCCTGCACCTCGTGTGCAGATCTAGGTACATCGTGACGCACGAGTTGTTGTTGAGAGACTGTCAGAGTTTCTTTCGGAGTCGTCGAGGTAGCAACTGGCCATCGCAGCCTTGTCTTCTCTTTCTCTATCTTCCTGCCGCACTCTTATTATTTCAAATTATGTTGTCTAGTTTGTATTTTGACATACTTACGTTGTAGTAGCTCCTGACTTGGTGACACTAGTTCTGGGATTTGGTTTTATGTATGTTATAATGGTATTGGACTTTTAAATGATTTTTACAAATGAGACTTTTGTTATAAATGTAGAGAATTTCTTAAAGAAAATCTTAAATCAAATGAAATGTGAGGCTTGCAATATTTCACAATAGGCGTCATCACGACTGGGTGTTTTGGGTCGTGAAAAGTTAGTATCAGATCTCTAGGTTAAGTAGATCTCACCAGTCATGAGCAGGTTTAGTAGAGTCTTACGAATCGCTACGGAGACGTTTGTACTTATCTTCGAGAGGCTATAGAACCCTTAGGAAAAATCTCACATTCTTGAATTCTTGTCGTGTGAATCCATTAATTCGACCTAAAGCGTAATTCTTTCAATTCCTTCCATGTATTCGAATGCGCACGTGAGCGTTCGGTATTAGCTGTGCATCAACAACTTGTGACTTCCACGGGTGAGGTGCGAGATGTGATTTCAGCATGTTGATAATGGGCCAGTCTGGAGGACTTGAAGCCGGGTTTTTGTCTGTGGCTTGAGCGCTGAGATTTCGATTGTGTGAGCCATGCAGTTGGGACTTATATATTTTTATGGTAATTTAGTTATTTGAAGAGGTATATCAATTCTAAAGTGAGTTGTACAACCTCATAATAAAATCGTTGTTGGTACACCACTTGTTCGTATTTCTAACGATATCCCTCTTGATCTGACATTTTCAAGTAATGCATGACATAGGAATATTTTTATTATTCCACGGAGGCATCTATGAATGATAATCCCGCTATACCAGAGTCGACTTAACATCATAAGTCACAAACTTCTTAGAGTTTGACTGACCGTTCTATACATTAGTATCTAGAAGAAGTAAAGGAAGAACTACACAAAAGAGATAGAGGGGGGCTCCGAGGTCTGCGGACGCGGGGTGATGTACCTTGAAGTCTCTAGAACAATAGCAAATGCACAACTAATAGCAAGGCTGGTAGGAGGTACCTGGATCTGCACAAGAAAATATGTGCAGAAGAGTTGCATGAGTACACCACAATGGTACCTAGTAAGTGCAAAGCCTAACCTCGGTAGAGTAGTGACGAGGTCAGGTCTGGCCCATTTGTAAATAATAAATAAGGCAGGAGAATATACAATATAATAAGCGACTAGAATCTAACAAAAGGAAACACAACAAAATAATAGTACAACACACAGGGGTAAACAGTAGGGGATATCCCGAGATACCGTCTCGTAGTCTCAAAATAAATATGCAGGGAGAACTCCCGAGGTACCTCCTCGTAATCTCAAAAGTAATTATTAAGGGAGAACTCCTAAGGTACCGCCTCGTAGTCTTAAAACTAAATGTGCAAGGGGATATCACGGGATACTGTCCCATAGTCCCAAAGTAAATATGCAGGGAGATCTCCCAGGAAACCGTCCCGTAGTCTAAAGTAAATACGCAGCTCAAACAATGGAGATAACAGTTACAACAAGAAAACCTATAGTTTAGACTAAGTACAAGTCAAGAAAAGGAGTAGGAATCCACTAAGCATGCTGCACAAAGTTCAAATAAATAATTAAGACATGTAGACATGTTATTCTACGCTAACAAGATAACTACACATGCTAGTAAAACTCAATTAAGATGAAACCAGTTATTACTCAGTAAAGATTAGGTTTGTTTACAACAAATAGCCCGTGCACGCACTCGTCACCTCGCGTACACGACGCTCACATATCATAACAGTACAAAATCCTAAGGGGATTTCCCCCACACAAGGTTAGGCAAGCCACTTACCTTGAACCAAGCCCAATCAATCGGTAACAATGCCTTTTCCACCAATATCTGACTCTTAATGGACCACATCTAGCCAATACTTACAATAAATATAGCTATACGAAGCTAATCTAAACAATGAAATCAAAACTGAAGTAAGAAATTAGAAAATTGCCCTAAAAGACAACCCGGACCCACATCTCGAAAATCAGATAAAAGTCACAAAATATGAAAACCCATTCACTCACGAGTTCACTCGTACCAAAATTATACAAATCTGATATCTAAATCACAATCAAAACTCAAAAATTCAGTTAAAGAACTTTTCCCCATTTTCCCCAAATTTTAAACCCAAATCCAAAACTAAAGGGTGGAATCAACTATGGATTAATGAGATATAACCATAAAGGAGTTAAGAATCGTTACCCACAAGCTTCATCTGAAAACCCCTCAAAATTGTGCTTCAATTCGAGCTCTCTAGGTCCAACAATTGATAATAAATTCAAACCCTCGATCTTAGCCTTTTCTACCTAGCGATTTGGCATTTGCAGACTACCAGTCTCACATGCAGAATTTCCCTCGCAGGTGCGGAAATGACTTAAGGGGCTAGGACCGCATCTATGATGAAGAGGCTGCACTTGCGAGTGCGCGTCTGCGGAACCTAGACCGCTTCTGCGGTCGCTTCGCACTTGTGCTCCTTAGGCGCATATGCGGACATTGCAGATGCAGAATATTACCATGCACTTGCAACCCCTGATCGCAGATCCAAAACCCCATCTGCGCTTGGTGTTCCACACGTGCGATCCCGCACATGCGATCTCCCCTCTGCAGGTACGAAACACCAGAAACTAGAAAATCTTCAGCAACTAGCCTAAGTCCAAATTCAATCCGTTAAGAATCTGAAACACACCCGATGCCCCCGAGACTTAAACCGGACATACCAACTAGTCCTAAAACACCATACGTACTTAGTCGAGCCCTTGAATCACATCATACAATGCTAAAACCACGAATCACCCTCCAATTCAAACTTAATGAACTTGAAACTTTAATTTTTTACAACTGATGCCGAAACCTATAAAACCACGTCCGATTGACCCAAATTTTGCACACTAGTCATATTCAACATTGCGGACCTACTCCAACTTCCAAAATCGGAATCTTACCCTGATATAAAAAAGTCCACTTCCGACAAAATCTGAAAAAATTCAACTTTCACCATTTCAAGCATAATTCAGCTACAAACCTCCATAACATAATTCGAACACGCTCCTACGTCCAAAATCACCCAATGGAGCTAATGGAACCAACGAAACGCCATTCCATTATTGGCACTAAGTGTCCCAAAACAATCCAAAAAATACAACCAAAACCTCCCGGCAAGTCACATAACTAGAAAGAGATACGGGAAAAGCAACAAATAGGGTATTGAGGCTATTACTCTCTAAACGACCAGCCGGGTTGTTACATTGGCTAAGCGTCAAACGATTGAAACAATCGTCCAGAGTTTTCGAGATATATTGGATATTGATGAACCATTTGGAAGAAAACTAATAGTAAGAGAGGGGATGTCTATCAAGAACGATTAGTAGGTCCAAGACCAGAGCAGAAATTGTAAAAGCTAGCTTGCCAAAATTATACTTATGAACTCAAATGAAAAATATTCAAATGACAAGAAATATAAAAGTAAGAACATATCCAACATTCAGTGACTTCTTGTTTTGTGTCAGAAATGAAGAAGAGCATCCAATAAAAGATGATTTGGTTCTTCTAGAACACTTGGTTATCAACCCAAATGGTAATAGTAGTGCATTTAATAAGAAAAAAAATTATTATTAGATTAAAACACAATTTGTATAAATTACATGATAGAAAGTAAAGAGCTATCTTAACTAGCAGAAACGAATATGTTGATCAACTAAATAAAAGGTTGATTGCTAAGTTTTATGGTAAAAATAAAATATTTTTCAGCTTTGACTCAGTAGAAGGTGATACCAACAATAACTACCAAGATGAATACTAAATACTTTCATTATTTCTTACGTATGTTTGTGTCACCATATATACAATAGACTAAGTTAAGATTGATCTTCCATTGCATATAGGTTTACGTCCGTCATGCTACTGAAAACATAGATCCGCTGAATAACTTATGTAGTAGTATTAACCTAATTATTATGTGTTGGTTTAAGGTGCGTTAGTGTAACGACCCGGTCAGTCGTTTCGTGAGATTAGCCCTGTTTCCCCTGTTTCAGCCCTGTCATGTGTTAATTAACCTAATTATTATGTGTTGGGTCGGTTGGTTTGAGTTCGGAGTGGTCGTGGTGAAGAATGCGACACTTAGTCTCTTAAATTGTCTTTATAGTTGGAAAAGTCAATCGGGAGTTTACTTTAGGCAAACGGCATCGTAATATTGATTTTATGGATCGGATAGCTTTGTTAGGTGATTTCGGGCTTAGGAGTGAGTTCGGAATGTGATTTTGATTTCCGAAGTAGAATTAGGCTTGAAATGGCAAATATTGAGTTTTTGGTGATTTTCGGTAGGCAGTGGAAAATTAGCTATCAGAGTCGGAATGGAAGTTTGAAAGTGTGAATAGGTCCGTAGTGTCAATTTGGACGTGTGGGCAAATATTTTGGTCATTCGGACGTGTTTTGGTTAGTTTCGGCATCGTTAGTGATTTCAGAAGATTTAGGATTCTTAGGCTTGAATCATGAGTCGAATTTGTGTTTAGATTTTATTTTGAGTGTTCCGAGGGTTCGAATAAGTTCGGGTGATAATTTATGACTTGTTCGTGTTTTTCGTTGGAATCCCGAGGGGCTCGGGGTTATTTTTGAGGGTCATCGGAAGGTTTAAAGATGGAAAATGCAGCAGAAGAAGCTGCTGGTGCCAGGCTTCTAGTGTGGCCGCACCTGCGGAAGGTTAGCCGCAGGTGCGACGCCGCAGGTGCAAGGAGGCATGCGTAGGTGCGGAGATTGCCTGGCTGAAGGAAAGCCACGGGTGCGAGACTTGGAGCGCACCTGCGAAGCCGCATGTGTGGAGGATTATCCGCTGGTGCGAGAAATGGGACTTAAGTGGACATCCACAGATGCGCACCTGGGACCGCATGTGCGGGTCCGCATGTGTGGTGAAATGACCGCATGTGCGTTTTCACTGGACAGAAGGTATAAATATCCAGCCTTCGCGAATTTGGTTTATTTCACCAATATTTTCATCCGGGATTGAGCTTTGAAAGAGGGTTTTGAAGGGAGAATCCAAGAGAACTTCGTGGAGGTAAGATTGTTTAACCTAAAACTCGTTTCTATGTGAGTATTGGACTGATTTAGGGTGAAATCTATGGGAAACTCAATGAGTAAATTGGGGGCTAGGGCTTGGAAAACTAGTGGAAGGGTAAGGATTCTAGTTTTGTGATTTTTATCGAATTCCGAGACATGGGCCTGGGGGTCGGGTTTGACCAACTTCGGGATTTGTGCAAAAGTGTGATCATTTTCGAATGGGTTTCATCTCCCTAGCATATTTTGATGTTACTAATCCGGTGTTGGTAGATTTGGAGCTATTGGGAGCCGATTCAAGAGGCAAGAGCATCGCAGAGTAGTTTTCAGTCCGGTTTGAGGTATGTAATGTCTGTAAATCTCGTCCTGAGGGTATGAAACCCCGGACTTCACACTGTATCACTATTTTGGAGTGGCGCACATACTAGAAGATGACTGTCTAGTGTACCCCGATGGGGATTGTGACATGGACCATCCCGTAGGACTATTAAGTTGCGTATTTGATTATAAACCATATGATATTTCATGTTTAAATATTATTACTATGTTTTGGGCAGAAGGCCGTATTTTGGCCTCATGTCATGTGTTTAGACCCCTTGGGGGCTTTTAACTTCTATTCCTCACTGTGTTGACTTATGATTTACACTCATTCCTATTAGGCTTAATTGATTTCGAACTCAGTCTCATTTACACTACTTTGATGCATAAATTATATTTTTGGGTCGAGTACCCCGTTTTCTGATAGCCCGAGTGGCTTTTGAGAGGTTTCTGGCTAAGTGAAGCCGCGATCCTATATTGTGAGGAGTATATATAGATCGGGTTGCACGCCACAACAATATATATATATATATATATGGAACAGGTTGCAAGCCGTAGTGAGATATAATGGATCGGGTTGCACGTCGCAGCGAGACATATGGACCGGGCTGCACGTTGCAGCGATATTGGATCGGCGCTTGGGCTGTAGGAGGCCCTCCGGAGTCTGTACACCCCCAGTGAGCGTAGGTACCTATTGAGTAATTAGGAGACATGAGTGATTAGGAGGCATGATTGGTTGTGAGGTTGCCTGTGGGGCTGATTACGGGTGATTGTGAGGCATGCTGAGGGACTGATTCTGAGTGATGTTATGCACAAGGGGCGGTTTATTATTCATGTTTTTCCCGAGTGGCTGCTTATGGTTCATTTCATTTTACACTAAACTTCTTGGGGAAGGTTTTCCGAAAATGTTGGAAATTACACTTTTCAAAGGATTTTTACTGAAATTGGCTTTTTAAGCGTGATGATTTAACGTATACACTGTTGGAAAGAAAGATTGTGTTTATTGTGAATTGATGATTTGACTTTATGTGTTTCTTACTGCTTAGACCTGATTTATTTTTATTACTACTAAGTTGGAGTACTCACATTACTCCCAACACCTTGTGTGTAGATCCAGGTACTAGGGCAGAGTGAGTTGTCTATCCGTTTCGGAGACTTCTCGGAAATTTTGCGAGGTAGTTGCACGCGTCCGGAACCCTGTCTCTCTCTCTCTCCTGCTTACTATTATAGAGTTTATTTTCCAGACTTGTATATTTTCTGTAGATGCTGATGACCAGTGACTCCGGGGTCTTGGGGTTGTATTTTAAATATATGGTGTAGCTTTGTCTGTTTAAAAGGTAATTTAAATGAAACCTTTACGGGTTATTAGTTTAGAAATGATTAAATGAAAGATCCTTTACATTTTGAGTGTTAAGTTGGTTGGCCTAGTTCCATGATAGGCGCCATCACGACTAGTTTAGATTTGGGGTCGTGACAAGTTGGTATCAAAGCCTAGGTTACATAGGACTCAGTTGTCATGAGCAGGTTTAGTAGAGTCTTGCGGATCAGTACGAAGATGTCTGTACTTATCTTCGAGAGGCCGCAGAACCCTTAGGAAAAATCTCACATTCTTTGAATTCTTGTCGTGCGAATCCATTTATTCAGCCAAAAGCGTAACTCTTTAAATTCATTTCATGTATTCGAACGCACACGTGAGCTCGCAGTATAAGTTGTGCATTGACGGCTTGTGATTTCCATGGGTGAGAAGTGATTTTTAGCATATTGATAATGGGCCAGTCTGGAGGACTCGAGGCTGGATTTGGTTTGAAGCTTGAGTGCTGAGATTTTGTTTGTGTGAGTACGTGCATTTGGGGACTTATATGTCCGTTTATGTCCTTATTGATGGGATTTTGTGACTAGATGACTATGGGTGAGTGTGATTTGATGGTTAGATGTGTTCAGGTTGTTTGATTGTGACAAAATGAATTGGCGGGAGATGTAGCAAGAACCTTTGAGAATTAGGCTTCTGTCTTAAGTTAGAATATGGCTTCGAGTTGTGTGTGTATTGGAAGACCTCTCGTGTTGTTCAGTTGTTGAGTGAAGCGGATCTTTCTGCTGTGTTATGAGCTTCTGGTGATATCTTTTGGGCTAACCAATGTCCCAACATCATTCATGTGTTGATTTAACGGTGTATTTCAGCCGTGTTAGCACTCCTTTGTTATTGTATTCATTGATGTCATACTGGCGTACTCACGTGACCAGGAGGGGCATACACAACATTGAGGAGGGTATTATAGATATTGATGGAGGAGAAACTTTATGCAATGTTCTCCAAGTGTGAATTTTTGGCTTAGTCCAGTAGCATTCTTGGGGCACGTGTGTCCAGTGAGAGTATTCAGGTGGTTAGACGAGTGTGGGTAGAGCTTCCAGAAGCTCGAGATTTCTTTGACCACAACTCCAATGTTAGTTCTGCCATCAGCTTCAGGTTCTTATGCAGCGTATTGTGATGCCTCGAGGGGAGGTGTTGGTTGTGTCTAAAGGCGGAAGGGTAAAGTGATTGCGTGATAGCTATGATTTCAGGAAGGGTATGGAGAGTTATCAGTTTGAGGCTAAGCAAGCAGGGTTATCTCCCGCGAATTGTCCTGAGGTTATGTGATTGTTATGTGGTTTTGTAGCAAATTCTCTTTTCCAGCAAATGATATATGTTGTAATTTGAGTTCAGATCGCTTGTGGGGGTTGGAATGATCCTTTTCAATGGTGTGTGAGATTTGCATACGATTTGAGATATTAGATAGTTAGTGTCATATGAGCATATAAAGGAATTAGTGGCATCTCACCGCGGTATGGTGACCGTGTTAGCGTATGGGCATTGTGAGTTATTGTTTGTCTTGATCGTTGACTTTAAGCCAAATGGGGGAGTTTGTTGATGATAAGTTGATTGCACGATTATGTGTTGTATTGGTTTCCGTTCGAGGTACATTGGTGAATCAGTTATGACCTGCAGAGGTGGAGTCTGGGAATGACTTTAGTGATGGGAATTCTTCGATACCGGTTGTAATGTACTCTATGCGTAGATGGGTTTTATTGAATGAGTGAGTTGTAATGGAAAAAGGTGTAGTGGGTGCAGTGTATGAATTTGCTTGTTTCTTCTAGTGTGTGGATTACTTCCTAGTATGTTGGTGTGCAAATGGGACCAGGTCGTATGGTCTGTTTGATCAGTTTAATTGAGAATTGCGTGGAGTGGGTGACTCTCGAGAATTATTCGAATGGTTCAACGTTATATGTAACAATTGGAAATCTTCGAGATGTGTTATTGGCTAAAAACTGAGATTTACGTTCGTGGGTGTAAAACATTATCATAGATTTTTATATCAATATCAGGAGGGTGAAAGTAATGGCTTTAGATTTGCCAGAAGTCACTTTAGGGTAAGTATTTTTAATGTGGTGCTTTTGGGGATATTCGAGAGAGTATTCAGCGGCTTATGAACCTTAGACGATATGATTTTATGTGTGGGTCTCGTGTGGTGAGCCTGGGGTAAGATTTGCGGTATTATAGAAAGAAGAAGTATCAATTTAAAGGTCAGTCAGGAGGAACGTGGATAAATAGGACAACTTGGTAGTAGGTTGGATCGGCATGATAAGGGATATTATTAGTTCCTTGAGTGGGAGGTAATGAGTTTTTACAAGTGTTTCTTGACAATGTTCTTGGGTTTTGGTTACATGCGTAGCGTGGTTGAGTTAGAAGGATTCAGTCCTAACGGTTTTGTGTTGTACAAATGGAATTCAGATAGTTCTCGATGGTTTCTACAATGGTTAGAGATATGTATTTTCTACTGGCATGAGGAGCATGTGATGTATAGTGATTTTGCGTCTAGATGGGATCAAATGTAAAGTTCTTGGCTAGTCGGGTGCGTAGTTGTTTGTGGCTCAGAAGGGATCATGAAGTTCTCGTATTTATCATCGGATGGAGTGGCGTATGCGGTATGTTGTGTAGAGTTAAGATTTGCATATGTGAGATCTCGATTCAATTTTGGAAGGAAGGTCGAATTTCTCAGGCAGCATTGGCAGGTTCAGATGACTAGGTAGGTGATATCACCAATTGGGTGGCTTGATGAGGGTATACATTTCAGAAAGGTCAATGTGTGGAGTTAAGGGTGCTTCATCGGTATTGCGACGCTCTCTTGTTGGATCGACTGTTGATATTCAAGGTTGCTTGGTGACACAAAGGAATTATGGGGGTATCCCTCATGGAATGATTGAGTATTAGAGACATGTTATATATTCGAGTGGTGGAGTTGGGATCAGATATGGTAATTTGTGCGCTTCATGGACTTCGAGACTGGGAGTTCTCATAAACAGATTGTTTTTTTGGTTGTGGACAGTGAGGATGCGAGCAAAGCTAGTCATATGTTAGTATATGCCATGATTCAGACATTGTGAACTTTCGGAGAATTATCTATCTGTTGTGGGTGATCAGAGTTGATTTAGGGTTATTGGTAGACCAGTATGGGTGTGTATTCTGCACCGGGTCGGAGTTATTGACTCCGAAATGCTATTGTTGAGGTATGTACCATGCGATTGTCATTGAGTTATTCATATTATGTAGTGATCCACGATTTACCCTTCGATGATGCCAGAAGTGGTGATTGTCTGTTATATGCACAATGGTACGAATTTATTTGGGTATTGCAGGATGGATACGTATTGGTTATGTTCTTTCTGATTCGTGTGGCATGGTATCGTCTGATTCCCCCGTGGTTATGGCAATACACCTTGAGTACTTGATGTTGAATTGCTCATGGTTATTGATTTTGAGCAAGGTGGCTTGAAGTATTTCATGTGGTCCAGCGTTGGATAAGATCACGCATTGTAGCGAAGTTATGAGGAGGTGTGATCCTTGGTGTCGGGTTCGTGTGTTTTGATTTTACGATGTGTGCCATGCTCATATCATGGTGTTTTGATGGTAATTGTTAATGGAAGGATATATTTTATGCGTCAATACCACAAAAGAGGGGGGAGGGGGGGGGGGTGATTTGTGTGGTGTCCAAATTTTGAGTGCAGTCTCTATAGAAGAACCTGGTTCTTCTTGGTGTTCCAACTTCTACAGTTTGTGGAAAAGTAATTGCAAAATTTAAAGAACACAATAATTTTACGTGGAAAACACCTGGCTCAAAAGGTGAAAAAACCACGACCTACTTCCCAGTAGGATTTTCCCAAACTATTCACTACAACTCTGAGCCAAACAACATTTACAAAATAAACTCGTTTGTAAACCTAATGACTAACTCTAATCTCTTTGTGGCAAATTAGCCTCTAGCTATTTGCGACAAACTTCAAGTTAACTCTAACTTGAACAATGTGTACCTATTACAATTGCTTCTAGATAAAGCTGAAAGATACAATATGTAATCACCTACTACAAACCACTAGACTCAAAAGACAACAAATGGTACTGGTTCTTCTAGCTGGTTCAAGTAGCCTTTGCGTCGCACAAGGATTCTTCTTGCAAAATTGATTTGGTAATTTTTCTTTCAATTCTTGTTTCACTTCAGTGTTTGTGCATAAATTCTTCAGCAGGAATATTCAACATTTTATAGTATCAGTAGTTGAGATGTTGTTGTTCAGTTCTAATGCAATTCTTCCTTGGTGGAAGAGTTTGTGTTTATCTCAACTTCCTTGATCTTTTTTCTGTCCTACCTGAAATCGAAGTCCATCTCCTTATCAATTTTCAACCTTTTCGCTTAGGAGATAACCTCTTAGTTCAGAGATAATATTTATCTCCTGTGCATGGACGCTTCTAGTGCCAATGGGTATATTTGACTATGTTTTCCCTGATGGACCTGGTTCAACTGGGTTGGCATTTGTCAATCTTCAAAACCATGTAGTGACTTGATTCAACAAATTCCCCCTTTTTGATGATGACAAACTCTGTGCTTAACCTTGTACATACTTCAAGCCAACATATATACTGTGTATAATTTTAAGCATTTATCATAGAGAGACTGGGTTCATTAGGTTAAAAATATCACAAAATCTTTGAAATTCTGAAAGCACATATCTTCCCCCTATTGGCATCATCGAAATATTGCAAAATGATAAACTTACCAGAAAGTATTAACAATTACTCATGGCCATTGAGGCAACTGCAGGTGCAAAGCATGGATTAATCATCAAAAGAAACCAATAAATGTAAGCTATATAAAAAACTGAGAAAAAATCAATAGCCAAAAAGCAAAATTCATTGATTAGATAGCAGATCAGGCACCATACAGAAAAAGAATTAAAACAGTTGCAACCATGAGCAAAACAGAAAACAAAAAGCAGAACTAGATAAGACAATTCTCAACTGGGTCATAGAGGGGGTATTTTGGTGGCACTGGACTCCTAAGGCTGGGAAGGGGCAGAGGAAGTAGTAGTCTTGGCTTGAAGAAGGGAGAGCATTTGATGAAGAACACCCTAATTCTTCTCATTTTCTTTGGCTAATTCAGCTTTGAGAGCATCCCGCTAAGCTTCAACCTCAATAAGGCGATATTTCAAACGAAGGATCTCCGCATCCTTGATCTCACCCTCCTGCACAAGATTCCTGACCTTGGTATTTACAGGCATTTTCCTGGATGAACCAGGTTCATCCTCAGGAATATTAACAATGTAGTCACATGTCAGCAACGTATTCTTCCCAAAGTAGTCCTTAGCAGTAGCCATTTCAGCATTCTTCACTGGAACCTTGAAGTGAGCAAGCACAGCAGTCAGGATAAACCCATAAGGTATAGCATGTGCCTTGTCTCCATTCACAACCCTGTCCAAGAGCTGGATGATAAAGGCAGGCCAATTGATCTGTTTACCCATGTATAAACATTCCATAAGTGTGAGGTCCATGTAGATGGCAATGTGCCTTCACTCTTACCTAGGTAGCAGAAATTTGATCACAAACTCAAAGAACAGTTTGTGCTGAGGCCTCATCTCACTCTTAAACACTACCTTGGGCTCAAGTTCTTGTTCATTCTCACAGAAAGACCTGGTGATTTGAAGAGTTGGGGGCAAATCATCCAGATTAGGCCACCTTTGCCTAGTGTAATAATCATAACCCTCAGACGGGATATTTAGTATTTCCCCCAACTCCTTTGCATCAAACGAAATCTCAACCCCTTGAACCTTTGAGGATACTGTAACGACCCCACCGGTCGTTTTGAGATCCAGTGCGCCGTTCAGCAGTTGGGAGTCACGAACAGCTTCATTTCAGGTATATTGACTTGTATGTATGGTCAGAGTTGAAATTCAGGAGCTTCGGAGTTAAATTGAAAGGAAAAATCTCATTTTAGAAGCCTTAAGTTGAAGAAATTGAGTAAGACTAGAATTTTGAGTAAACGACCTCGGAATAAAGATCCGAAGGTTCCAGCAGGTTTGTATGGTGATTTCAGACATGGGCGTATGTCCGGATCTGGATTTGGATAACCCGAGAGCGTTTTGGTGTATATTGTAAAAGTCAACATTTTTGAAGAAATTTCCTACGTTTGGCTTGAAGCGAATTTCAATGATATTGATGCCCGTTTGGAATTTCGAGTCTAGGAATAGCTCCGTATGGTAATTCTGGAGTTGGGAGCAGTCGGAAGTGAATTCGGATGTCCGGAGGTCATTTTGAAGCCATTTGGCTAAAGATAGAAATTTGAAGGTTTTTGAGAAGTTTGACCGAGAGTTTGACTTTTTGATATCAGGGTTGGATTCCAATTCTGAAAATTGGAGCAGGTGCGTAATGTCGAATATGACTTGTGTGCAAAATTTGGGGTCAATCGGACGTGATTTGATAGGTTTCGGCGTCAGATGTAGAAGTTTGAAATTCTAAGTTCTTAAAGATTTGGATTGGAGAGCGATTCATGATTTCGACGTTGTTTGATGTGATTTGAGGCCTCGAGCGAGTTCGTATCATGTTTTGGAACATGTTGGTATAATTGGTTAAGGTCCCGATGGCCTCGGGTAGATTTCGGAAGGTTAACGGAATGAATTTCGGACGAAAAAGAAGGAAAAAATATGCAGAAATTTTCTGGTGCATTTTGTACAGCAAATTGTGCGTCGAGGAGCTAACTTGGGAAGCGTATATATAAGAATCTATATGGAATCCGAAAATTTGCAAAACACGAAAGTTGTAGATCTTGAAGACTAGTTTGCAAAAAATTAAACCATTTGTCATTTGGAGTTTTGTACAAAAGGTTATGATCGATTGAAAAAGACTGGTGGAGCAGTTTTCGCAAGAATTTTCTGATGTCTGGAGCGGATTTTAGAAGCTCGTATCTTGGGATATATAAAGAGTTATATGGTGTACAACCTATCAAATTAAAGATCTGCGAGTCTAGGTTTTAAATATTCAAACTGTTTGTTATTTGGATATTTATACAAGACGTTATGGGTGTTTTAACAGAAGGTGTCCAACAAGGGAACATTTTAATGGGATGTACAACCTGTACAACACAAGTGCAAGGTACAACCCGGTGAAGCATGGGCAGATTCCTTAAACACGAATTTGGCCCATTTTCTTCATTTCTTTCATTTGGCTTGGATGATTTTAGAGAGCATTTCAAGGGGGATTTCATCAAGCATCAAAGGTAAGTTGTTTCTACTTATTTTCAAGTTAAATACAAGATTTATTACATAGATTTGATATGAAAATTGGGGGGAAATGTGGGAATTTGCTAAGAAACCTAGAATTTGGAAAATGTGATCTTTTGCCACGATTTGAGCATGAATTTTTGAAGTAAATGTGTAATTGAATTAATAAAGCTTCGGGTAGCGATTTTCTTCAAGAATTTTTGAAGTCCGGGAACGTGGGCCCAAAGGCATATTGGTCATTTCATTGAGCCGGGCTGAGGAACTTTGTAATTTGAATTGATTATGATCTATTGAGTATATTTTCATTGAATTATCATTATTTGGATAGTTTGGGAGCGTGCACATCCATTTTTAGTCGTCGTAGAGGCTTGGAAGCTGGTGATGAATCTTCGGACGAGGTGAGTCTCCTTTCCAAACTTCTAAGGGGGAAATGTCCCCATAGGTTCCTTGTTTGCTATGTGTGCATGTTGAGGGGGGGCCGCGTACGTACCAAGTGACGAGAGTCCAAACGTGGCGACTATATTGCTATGTCGGGTAGCCGTAGGACCCACGAGCATGCCATTTCGTGCCTTATTTGAACCATTGTATGTGTTATAAATTGTGTTTATTATTGAAATTACATGGGAGAGGTAAAAATATGATGATGTAAATCCTAATTGGCCATCAGTGATATGATATTGACACAGTCCTGTTGAGTTCACGGTCGAGTTGGTACCCGTAGGTACCTATATGTAAATACTATTACTATTATCGAGTCAGTACACGAGTCGCAGGTATGATTCGCGATCGTGGGGAGCTTATTACTATTATCGAGTCAGCACACGAGTCGCAGGTATGATTCGCGATCGTGGGGAGCTTATTACTATCGACTCAGCACACGAGTCGCAGGTATGATTTACGATCGTGGGGAGATTATGACCTCAGTCCTTATGAACTACCTTATGACTCCGGACGGTTGTCTTGTCTGTGTCGGTATATGTACACTTGAGCCTGGTTCACATATGTCAGTATTGACAAGGTATTGTTGAATAAGAGGAATTGTTACGTGGTACTCTTACTTGTATTACATTATGTGTTCATATACTTGTTGCTTACTATTTCGCATGCCTATTGTTTTAGCCTTATCTCATTCTATATTATGTTGCTGGACCTTAGTGAGTATCTAGTCGACCTATCTTCACTAATTCTTCGAGTTTATACGAGATACTCACTGGGTACATATATGTTCATGTACTCATGCTACACTTTCTGTGCATTTTGTTGCACAGGTACCTTCATAGTTCGGAAAATGATTCGGAGACTTACTCAGGCTGGTTTCATCTGGAGGCGTTCCGCAGTTGACAGAGTCTCCTTCCTTCTATATCTTTACTTGTATTTTATTGCATTTGTCCCATTTATTCTCGGACAATAGTTGTGTATTTGTATAAATTCTTAGAAACAACTCATGTACTTGTGCCACCGGGTTCTGGGGATGTGTTGAGTCTTGTTTTATTGAATTAAAGGAACCTTCCATCATATTTAAATCTACAACAATTTATTTATTTGATTGTGAAATGCAATAAAGGCAACGATTTCGAAATTTTTAAACAGGAAGGTATTTGTACGAATTAAGGAATTGGCTTGCCTGAGAGTGGTGTCCGGCGCCATCACAACCCATAGGTTTTGGGTCGTGACAACGTGGTATCAGAGCGCTAGGTTCCCGTAGGTTTCACGAGTCATGAGCAAGTCTAGTAGAGTCCTGCGGATCGGTACGGAGACGTCTGTACTTATCTTCGGGAGGCTACAGGGCCGTTAGGAGTACTTCCCTTCTTGATTCCTCATCGTGCGATTTGATTCCATTAAGGCTTATGCCTATGTTTCTTCCTACTCAATCTTATATGCCGCGAAGCTCTTGCTATGATTCGAGGATTTGAGGAATTGAAATGGTGCTACGGATATGGTGCGAGATGTTTTCCATGTGCAGTTGGTTGGGGTTGTTGTTGTTGACCTGCAGGAGAACAATATGTTGTTTTAGCTCAGTAATTGTGTTTCTAAGGACTTTGAGGCTATGATCAGGTTGTTATGATGCTTACAATTGGATATCGCGCGGTGTTGATAGGATGGTAGGATGCTTGTCCATATGTAGGGGCAATGAATGACTTGAAGGGAGGTCTTCTCAGGGCGTGGTTTCGAGATTTCACTATTTTAGTTCCGGCGGAGGAAAGGCACTTGGACTATGAACGGTCCGGTCCGGATTGATAAAGTAGTAAGCTTGGTGCTATCGAGCAAGGTGGAGTATTCACCTGTGTTGTGGTATCGTTGTTTGATTGAATAGGATATGTTAAATTCACCGGTGTTATAGCTCTTCGGTTGCATGGAGTTAGAGTTCTGTGAAGCGGTGCTGAAGAAGCGGTTGTCAGAGATCGTGGTGTGTAGTGGTTCAGAATTGAACAGTTACCTCTAATGAAGGCAACTCGAGAAAGATGATCTTCGGAGAGTTCGAAGTTGTGGTGATCTGCTGGCTCAAAGAGCTACAGAGAAGGACGTTGAATTGAGGACGCAATTGAGAAGCACACGATGAAGGAAGATATGTGAAAAGTGATAGGTGGTGGTTCCATTTCAAAAAGGCCAGGCGTAAGGAAAGGAAGTTGGGTAGTGCTTAAAGGAATAAGGTTAACCAAAGTGGGGGAGTCCCACCACCTGCAGTTGGGTTGTGGGGGTTTGTGTCCTCATGGAGTTGCGGATTGTCGGCATATTGGTAAGTTGTTACAGCTAAGAGAAAGGAGTAAAGCGGTAATTGAGCATGGCATTCGATAAATGTGTGCGAAGTTTGTCCTATTGGACCAGGGCTAGGCTTTGGGAAAAATTAAGAATTCGTGCTTAAGGCATAGGCAAGTTGTAAGGGTAGCGACTCAATAACGTGCTTCGCTGAAAGGGTGTTCATGTGCTAGGAGATCCTTGGAGTTGATTATAATCGGGGCCAGTCAGAGTAGGTGACTCTCAGTGGTGGTCCTAATGAATTCGAAAGTTAGAGAATGCGGTGTTTAAGGGTTTCAGGCAGCAGTATAACTAAGAATCGACGTTCTGCAATATAATTTCTAAGAGGAAGGATGATGGTTTGAGTGGTCTATGTTATTTCAGCACGCTGGATAGTATCGCAGGAGTGAGGGAAATAGACTCCGGGTTGTAGAAATATTATCAGGAGGTTGTGAGACGGGTTGCGGAATTTAGGCAGCATGGTCTCGTGAATCAAGGTCACTCGGGATGAGTGAGGGTTGAGATGCTTTGAGTTTAAGGAAGTTACTATTACCTTTGAGGCAATTAAAGATGATTAAAAGAAGATAAGTTGGTTAGCCATGGTTTAAATGGCACAAGTACAACAGTGATCAGTTTCTTCGGCGTGATTGAGTATGTGTATGGTTTGTGCAAATGTGTGCAGGGCTTGTCGGCCGTCGTAATAGACTTCATTTGGAAGCATTCAAGTGATATGGACTTTCAGGTGTAGGCGGGTCCCGGAGGTGTTATGATGGTTCAGACCACGGCTTAAGGAATTGCATGTATTGTGATTGTGAGAGCTCACTTGTGAGCTGTTATGGTTCTCATGAATTGAAGTCAGTAAAAAGGGTTCCTAGGTAATGAAGTGTTCACCCTAATAATGGTTCAGGGGTTATGATGGAATTTTGCGCCATATCATATTTGCATGTTATGTGAAAAAAGCGGTATGTAACTGGAAGTAAGAATTGAGATTGGTGTGCGGCTTTAACAAGGATGTCATGAGCTCGGAGGAGCAAGGGCAAAGTATTTGAATGTTTAGAGTAAGCTGGTATTGTCTTCTGTGTCACCTGAGAGTGGTGTTTGAGGAAAGAGGCTTTGTATCCTCGTTATGGGTTCTTGATTTGTCTTGCAGCATTTGTGGGATCAAGAGTATGGATGTGCAGACTTGTTGCCTTGTGTGGAAGGCCTTGAGAGCATGATCGCGGGAAGATTGCATAAGTGTGGCATGTAGTCACCTAATTGGTTGAAGAATTAGACCAAGTATAAAGGAGTGTAATATTGCTTAATTGAGAATTTATGCCTGGAAGGCGTTTGGTTCAGTTGATGGTGGATTGTGGGGTGTTTGTCCCGGCTATGATTGTTATTCTTGTGTATTATGAGAGGAATTGGGGTATTATGGACCCAGGTAAGGCTATCATCCTAGTTCAGTGCGAGCAGAATCGACTTGAAGTGAATGAATGGATTTAAACAAATTATGGGCTTCATGCGAGTCAGATGTGCTTATTTCAGTATGGCGCTCCTCAAGGAGGGGTATTGGGATATCAGGTGTTGTCCCGTCTTCGTCAAATTCATGTGATATTGCGATTGTGCCGTGTGAGCTGTGAAACGGCTTGATAAATTCTTATATGTTAAGGTTCCGCGTAGTGATGAGGTTATGTGAGCAGGATGGCTCCTGAGATCCAGATTATATATCGCACCTCAGTCGTGCTGGTGTTTTGTAGCATATGGATCTATCAGTCTCCCCAGAATGGTATTATTCACTTAGCGTGCTTTTGATCGATATTCAGTGATTTGTAATAGTGAGCAATTCAGCTCCGTGTATATTTCCTTATGTAAGTCTTATGATGGGATCGGGTGGCACGCCGCCATGCGTATGTTATTTTGATCGTAACAGTGTGATACAGAGCAAGGCTCCTGTAATTATTTTCTTGTGTTTTACTTCATAATTTTCTAAGGAAAGTTCATATTAGTTGCGTGAGTTGAGTAGTCCCTTCCGAAGTCATTTCTTTATGTGTCGTGTTCGAATTGTGGCCTATTGGAGCATTGTGGCATCGTGTGAGGCTAATGGCCGTGTTTGGGGTGATTGGTTGTCTTAGCAGTTCATACTGGGTAAGACGAAATTTATAAATCTGGGATCGGTGTGATAAGACTATGCAAGTATATTACAGGACAATCACCATCATTGGTTTCAATGAGATGATGATCTTAGTTAGGAGAAAGGATTTTGATGTTTAGTTAACTCTGCAGTTGGTTAGGAATTTCTACACATTTCCTCCGATGTGGTGTTAGCGTCGCGTTAGATCAGAATATATGAACGTATCTTATGAGGTGCTTAGAGAGCATCAAATTCGTAGAATTCTGCTATTAAGGTTCAGGGAGCGTCATTGTGGTCAGATGATGGATTATGCGGTGTATGGTGCTGATTCAGCAAGGATACGCAGTTGTGTTCTGGTGCCTCGTGTGGTAGTTGATGCGGTGTTCAAATATTAGAATTCGGCATGGCAGATAATTTCGGGTGTTGGAACCGAGATCCGAACTTATTGTATGAATAAGAGAAGGATATCTTCAAATTTGATCAAACTTATGTGCTCAACTGGGTTGTGGTAGCACGGGCAGGTGCACGAGGTGTTAAACAGTGATTCCAGGTAATTCTGGGGCAGTTCCTGGCACGTTCGAGGACGAACGTCCGTTTAAGTGGGGGAGAATGTAACGACCCGACCGGTTGTTTTGAGATCCAGCACGTCGTTCAGCAGTTGGGAGTCACGAACAACTTCATTTCAGGTATATTGACTTGTATGTATGGTCAGAGTTGAAATTCAGGAGGTTCGGAGTTAAATTGAAAGAAATATTCTCATTTCAGAAGTCTTAAGTTGAAGAAATTGAGTAAGACTCGAATTTTGAGTAAACGACCTCGGAATCAGGATCCGAAGGTTCCAGCAAGTTCGTATGGTGATTTGAGACTTGGGCGTATGTCCGGATTGGGATTTGGATAACCCGAGAGAGTTTCGGTGTATATTATGGAAGTCAGCATTTTTGAAGAAATTTCCTAAGTTTGGCTTGAAGCGCATTTCAATGATATTGATGTCCGTTTGGGATTCCGAGTCTGGGAATAGCTCCGTATGGTGATTCTGGAGTTGGGAGCGCGATCGGAAGTGAATTCGGATGTCCGGAGGTCATTTTGAAGTCATTTGGCTAAAGATAGAAATTTGAAGGTTTTTGAGAAGTTTGACCGAGAGTTTGACTTTTTGATATCGGGGTCGGATTCCAATTCTGAAAGTTGGAGCAGGTCCGTAATGTCGAATATGACTTGTGTGCAAAATTTGGGGTCAATCGGACGTGATTTGATAGGTTTCGGCGTCGGATGTAGAAGTTTTAAATTCTAAGTTCTTAAAGATTTGGATTCGAGAGCGATTCATGATTTCGACGTTGTTTGATGTGGTTTGAGGCCTCGAGCGAGTTCGTATCATGTTTTGGGAAATGGTGGTATAATTGGTTAAGGTCTCGAGGGCGTCGGGTAGATTTCGGAAGGTTAATGGAATGAATTTCGGACGAAAAAGAAGGAAAAAATATGCAGAAATTTTCTGGTGCATTTTGTACAGCAAATTGTGTGTCGAGGAGCTAACTTTAGAAGCGTATACATAAGAATATATAATGAATATGTAAATTTGCAAAACATGAAAGTTATATATCTTGAAGTCTAGTGTTCAGAACATTAAACCATTTGTCATTTGGAGTTTTGGGCAAAAAGTTATGACCGATTGAACAAGACTGGTAGAGTAGTTTTTGCAAGAATTTTCTGATGCCTGGAGCTGGCTTTAGAAGCTCATATCTCGGGATATATAAGGAGTTATATGGTAAAAAACCTATCACATTAAATATCTTCGAGTCTAGTTTTTAAATCTTCAAACCGTTTGTTATTTGGATATTTCTACAAGAAGTTATGAGTGTTTTAACAGAAGGTGTCCAACAAGGGAAAATTTTAATGTTTAGTTAACTCTGCAGTTGGTTAGGAATTTCTACACATTTCCTCCGATGTGGTGTTAGCGTCGCGTTAGATCAGAATATATGAACGTATCTTATGAGGTGCTTTGAGAGCATCAAATTCGTAGAATTCTGGCTATTAAGGTTCAGGGAGCGTCATTGTGGTCAGATGATGGATTATGCGGTGTATGGTGCTGATTCAGCAAGGATACGCAGTTGTGTTCTGGTGCCTCGTGTGGTAGTTGATGCGGTGTTCAAATATTAGAATTCGGCATGGCAGATAATTTCGGGTGTTGGAACCGAGATCCGAACTTATTGTATGAATAAGAGAAGGATATCTTCAAATTTGATCAAACTTATGTTCTCAACTGGGTTGTGGTAGCACGGGCAGGTGCACGAGGTGTTAAACAGTGATTCCAGGTAATTCTGGGGCAGTTCCTGGCACGTTCGAGGACGAACGTCCGTTTAAGTGGGGGAGAATGTAACGACCCGACCGGTTGTTTTGAGATCCAGCACGTCGTTCAGCAGTTGGGAGTCACGAACAACTTCATTTCAGGTATATTGACTTGTATGTATGGTCAGAGTTGAAATTCAGGAGGTTCGGAGTTAAATTGAAAGAAATATTCTCATTTCAGAAGTCTTAAGTTGAAGAAATTGAGTAAGACTCGAATTTTGAGTAAACGACCTCGGAATCAGGATCCGAAGGTTCCAGCAAGTTCGTATGGTGATTTGAGACTTGGGTGTATGTCCGGATTGGGATTTGGATAACCCGAGAGAGTTTCGGTGTATATTATGGAAGTCAGCATTTTTGAAGAAACTTCCTAAGTTTGGCTTGAAGCGCATTTCAATGATATTG
>ML276443.1:104906-128199 GCA_005239495.1 Nicotiana undulata | reverse complement strand
CGGCACGGAATGTCCCCTCATGCGTATATATAATGACACTCGGCACGGAATGTCCCCTCGTGCGTATATAATAACCGGTGATCAACACGGCATTTCCCCTCGTGTGATAAGTAACAAACAATCGTCATGATATGTCCCCTCGCACGACAAATAATAAAACAAAAAAACAATATAATGTGAAAGTCAACATTAAGAAGTCTCAAGTGCATGGAAATGCTCAATAAAATTATGTTGTCCCGGCAAGGAGAAATCATCAATTACAAACTCAACAAATGCCCGACAAGGGTCTCAGCTATAACCAACCTCGCATCATAAATACAATTTCAATAGTAAAATCCTCAACTGAAACAAATAACTCAATAACTCCCCACGTCATGAAATAACATCAAGGTATCACTACTAATTCACCAATTACTCATAGTACGGGGAATATTAAGAACACAGTAAGTTTCATCCCAATTGACTCACGGGCATGCTTGACCGCAACATATAGGCACTCGTCACCACGCCTATACGTTGGACATGAGTTAAACATAGCAAATAAGACTCTATACCTAATCCCTCAAGCTGAGGTTAGGCCAAACACTTACCTCGGCTCCAAAAATGCAAGTCAAGCCTCAATCACAGCCTTCCCTCTCGAATCTAACTCCGAATCGGTAATATCTAGACTTAAAGGATTTATTAACATCAATAAGTACTCAATAAACCAATTCCCAAGCCTAATTATACATTTCCTACTATTCTCCCAAGAATACTAAAATTCGACCCCGGGCCCGCATGTTCAGATTTTTGAAAATGCATGAAGGAATCAATTACCCGTAGTCTAAGGATCAAAGTTATGTGATTTATACAAGAATTCATGGCCTAACATGGAAAATCACAAAATCCTCAAGAACCCTAAAATTACTACCTAATTCTCTGATTTTTAGATGATTTAGTAGTGAATTTAACTAGGAATTAATGTTAAAACTAGAATTTTATGGGGTTTAACTTACCTCTTATAGTGGGTGGTCGAGGGAGGTGCTGCCCCAAACTTGGATGCTCTCTAATGGAGGTTGAAGGTAGATAAAATTAAGAAAACCCGAAATTTTGGACATTTAAGAGGGGCTGCCAACAGCGGTTTCCGCACATGCGACCTTTGGACCGCAGGTGCGGTCTCACACCTGCGAGAAAATGATCGCCCTTGCGGAAAAGGGCCTGGGACCTTGGGCTCGCACCTGCGGAGTTAGGAGCCGCACCAGCGGTCCCGCTCCTGTAGAGTTTGGATCTCCCCTGCGGAAGTGGTCGCACCTGCGAAGGCCTGGACCGCGGGTGCGGTCCCGCACCTGCGGCTGGGCAACCGCACCAGCTGTCACACCAGCTGTTGTGCACCAGCAGTGAGTTTTGCTGGTTTTTTTGCATCGTGCGGCGTCCGAGAGGCACCTGAGCCCACCCGAGCCCCCGTCCAAATATACCAACAAGTCCCAAGTCATTAGACTGACTTGCTCGAGCCCACANAACGTAGCGGAACTATTCTCGGCCTCGGAATTGCATTCGGACCTCGGTAGCATAAAATCACATTCCTAACAAAATTTCAAGTTTTATGAACATCCTCAATACTTTACCAACTCTAAATCTCTCATTTGATCTGAATCTCGTCAAATCAATTATGTTTTACACCAAATTTCACAGATATGACAAATAACACATAATAAACTTGTTTCGGGCCCCGGAACCGTAATACGGGCCCGGTAACACGACTTTCACATAATTACTCATTTTCAAAATCCTTTATTATTTCCAGAAAATAATTTTCTTGAAAAATTCATTTCTCGGGCTTGGGACCTCGGAATTCGATTCTGGGCATACGCCCAAGTCTCATATTTTCCTACAGACCCTCCAGGACCGTCACATCACGGGTCCGGGTCCGTTTACTAAAAACGTTGACCAAAGTCAACTTTATTCAATTATTCAATTCAAATATCCCATTTTTATCAAATTTTCACATGGAAGCTTCATGGCTACCTGCCGGGCTACGCACGCATATCGAGGTGAGATTAGCAGAGGTTTTTGGGTCCTCGGAACACAGATTTTGCTGGAATTAGTTAGGATGACCTTTTGGGTCATCGCATTATCAATATCTCAATTGACCCAATTTCTTCCTAACCAAGTTTTTCTCTCTTTCAAAAGTAGAGACCAAGTCAAATAAGCATGAATAAATGTTTGCAATCATTAATTCTTCAAATAAAATCAAGAACAAGGCTAGATAATAAAAACCTAACCATAAACAAGCAATAAATCAAACACCCATTAAGTTTACATACTAGGGTTGAGTCACAACCCTAGTGAAAATGTAGCTACTCATGCTTAAATTGGAAGAAAGAGAAGAAGAAATGATAATTAAACCCATATTGACAATTAAAATAATGAAAGCAATATTCAAAAGCTCAAAATAGCAAAAACTAATAAAAAGAGTAAAAGAAAATGTCTACTATAGAAGTTGATGTCAAAAGTTAACCTAAAATGTGAAATGCTTCTATCTATAAAAGACAAGAATTTTCGGACAAAAATTCTCTTTTGGAGGTTCTGCGGCCGCACAATTCCATGTACAGTCCGCAGTTTGCTTCAGCTTGACATGATTGGAAATCTGCGGCTGCATAATTCTGAACTGCGAATACACTGCTCTCTTTCTACAGTCTGCATAATAATGTATGCGTTCGCACTTTTCTCTTCTATGGTCCGCACATATATGACCGTGGCCGCATAGCTTTCCTTCTGTGGCCGCACAAATAATTGTGATGTCCGCACTTTTGTTTTACTTTAGATGAAGGTTCTCTGAACCTTTTCACTGACCCAGCTTCTGCGGCCACACAATTCATGTGTGGATCGCATTTTGCAACATTCTCTGATGGAATTTCTTCACAACCTGCGACCGCATATGATATCTTGCGGTCCGCACTTCTGAGCTTTTGTGCCTATTTTTTTTCTTAAGTTCAGATTACTCCTTCTTGAGTTGATTTCATCGGGAGAGCTCATCTTCCAATTTTCCTTAAATTAAGTACACTTCATCAATTTTCAAGAACACAATTAAGCTCTTTTGGACTAAAACGAAAGCTTAAATGGGCTACTAAGTAGTCAAAATCCCCACTTATCATACTCGCTCGTCATCTTGCGTACACTGCTTTCATATAGCACGAATGACACAATTAATCCAAATCCTAAGGGGTAGTTCCCCCCCCCCCCCCACAAAATTAGGCAAGATACTTACCTTAACTAGGCTAACTGAACCCTCGGAAATAACGCTTCACCTGTAATTCGTCTCTGCACAACTCAAATCAAACGAAACTCAACTTAATAACATCAAACAATATAAGGGAAATCAATTACAATAGATTAAGCTATGATCCTTAAAGTTTTCCTAAAAAGTCAAGAAAAGTTAACTCGGGGCTCGCCCAGTCGAAACCTGGTCAAAAGGTAGATTTCGACTACCCATAACCCCACGAGTTTATATATAAGATTAGTTTCAAAATCTATGTCCAAATCGACTCTTAAAGATCAACTTAGTTTTCGAAAACTGGACAAAGTATCACAAATTTCACTTTAATTCACATGATTTTGATGCTAAAATCAATGACATATTGATCAAATGTAGTTGGAAACAGATTCAAATCACTTACCCAGAGTTTGTAGATTAAAAACCCTTCTCAAAATCGTCTCCTACCGAGTCTAAGGTTCTAAAATGTGAGAAATTAGGTGAAATCCCGACTTTTCCAACCTTATGTTCGGTTGCAGATGTCGCAATTTCAACATGGGTACGCAATTACAAAATCTCGCAATTGCAAAGAATTCATCGCAAGTGCAGCCACTGTCAGTCCTATTAGGAGGTCGCAATTGCGACTCTAGCTTCGCAATTGCGAAGCCTGTCTCCATTGCAAATGATTGTTTTATCTCAAATTCGAACTGCCCATCTACCTTAGAAAATTTGAAATTTCAAGCCAGGTATTGCAATTGGAATGCCTAAGGCCCCCATGATATTCTCGCAATTGCGAACCTGGTGTTCGCAAATGCGACACCAAGGCTGATGCACACCAGATGATGTTTTTAGTCAAAAACATTTTGTAACATGTCTAAAACTCATCTCAGGCCTCGGGGCTCTAAACCAAACATCCACACAAGTCTTAAAATATCATACGAACTCGCTCGCACAATCGAAATACAAAAAAACGTCCAAAACTACGAATCAAACACTAAAATAACTAAGTGTCAAAGTTAATTTCAAGAACTACTAGAATTACAACTAAGTGTATGAATCATATCAATTGAACTCCAAATGATACCAAATTTTGCAAAAAAGTTCTATATAGAATAACGGACCTATTCCTAGTTCCAAAATGAAATTCCAAACTTGATAGGTAAAAGTCAACCTACGAACAGTCTTTTCAACTTCAAATTGTAAAACTTTGGTAGTAGAACATAAATCAAGACTTCCAAATTAAATTATGTCCATATGGCCAGGTCCAAAATCATTATACAAAGCTATTGGATACATCGAAATACCATTCCAGAGTGGTTTTCCACTAAATCCAAATTTTGGTCAATATTTCTGACTTAACCTTCTAAGCCAAGAATCAAAGGGTCCAAATCAACTCGAAATCATCCTTGAACAAAGCTAATCAATACCATAAATCAAAAGACCATAAATACACATGTGTGATGCATAAAAAGGGTAAAAAGGGCTTAATTACACAAAATGACTAATTGGGTCGTCATATTCTCCCTCTCTTAAAAAATGTTCGTCCTCGAAGGTGCCTAAAGACATACCTGATGTGATGAATAGATTACGATAACGAATATGCATGTCGTGCTTGGTCTCCCAGGTCGCCTCTTCAACCGGGTGACCCCTCCATTGAACCTTCACTGAAGTAATGTTCTTTGGTCTCAACTTTCTGACTTGACTGTCCAAGATAGCCACCCACTACTCAATATAAGTCAAATCATTGTCCAATTGGATTGTGCTGGAGTTTAAAACATGAGACGAATCACCATAATACTTCCGAAGCATAGAAACATAGTGTCGCGCCCCCTTTTTCTATCGCACAGGTTAGGTACGGAGAGATCGGGTTTATGACATTTGGGACAACTCTTTAAAGGAAAGGGTTTAAGGAAGAGTCGCCACCTAACGATTTTTATGGTGCGTTAGGGCACCTAGAGTTGATAACACGTGAACTAGTTTGCATTACCAGAGATTGGGTAAGGTCTTGAAATTATCCCAAGGGGAAGGTGTTAGGCACCCCTCAAGATCCACAATTGTGGGTCCCAGCCAAGAAGTTTTGTGAATTTGGATGGTGAAAAAATAGCAAGTAAGGTTCATACAAGAGGGGATTTCAAACAAGCATGAAAATCTTTCAAAGTTTTGGAAAAAGCATTAGAATAAGCATTTGAAAAGAACTGTCCTAGGTTTAAAGTAATACGGATCACATCAAAACAATACCCGGTATGTCACACCTCGATGAGGTGGCTACACGTGGTATTAGCGCACCGGTCATCATATCCGTATTCTACCCTTCACCCCGTAAAGGTTATTTAAAATGCGTGTGTTGGTTACGAATGCTTATTGCGTGCCATTACCCGCCCCATTCTATAAGTCCTGGAGGGTATTTAGGACTACTAATCCTACAAGGTGAGTACTAGGTTGAACTCTTAGGTTTAAAAGGATAAAATTCTAATCGACATGTAAAACAAATAGGACTACAGATATGGGGAACACATAAGGGCAGATACGGGGGCTCACAGATCCCTCCACAAGTAAACACGTAGGTAGCACGTCTCAAACATATTTAAGGTCTCAAAGATGGGAGTTTTAAAAAAAAGAGTTTTGAGTAAAACACTGAGTTGCAAGAGGAGTCTGATTTGGAAAACTTAATGAAGGAGTAATTCAGAAAAATAGTTGATTTTTTTAGAAATGCATTTGTTTAGGGGGAGTGGTAAAATTCAGAAGTGCAATGATTTAAAGCTTTTAGGAAACATAGCCGAAAATTATTGAGGCCTGGTTTCGAAGTAAAAATAATGATAAGTGACCCAAAATACAGTAGCTTAACATATATGGTAGTTAAAGATAATTGCAGTGAAGAAGTAATAAGTAGTGCCAAAAATATAGTAGCTTTAAATATTCAGAGCAAGGATTCAAAATGGCACGATTTTGAGTGGTGTGAAGTATCTTTTAAAACCCATAGTTTAAAGCGTAACAGTGCAAAACTCAGAAAGTCCTAAGGGGAGCAAATGTATAATTTCAAGACTGTTTTAAAAATAGAGCCAGAGTTTTAGTAAAACAAAGTGAACCTCAGTGAGGTAAAACAAGACTGAGAGCAACAGGGTTCAAAAGGTTAAAGAGGTTGATTAGCCCTAAACATAATTCGTTTAATTTTATCGCATTCGGCCTAAAGTTTCCTAGGCGTCGTATACATTGCCTAACTATCTCAAAAGGTGAACATGCATATTTTGGATTCTGATTTTAAAGAATATATTTGCTGAAAATGTTTCAAGTAGGCTAACCGCATTTTATTAGATTAAGCATGCTAATTAGGCGTTTTAATGATTTGCAATTCAAACAAGTATGAGATCCTAAACAACAGGATATCTAATGCATATAGAAGTTCCTAACACATGGTTTCTAAGATGGAAATGAAGTAATGACCTTATGACAGTTTATCAGGCTTGTTATTAACTGATCAGGATTATGAAATGAGGATGATAACATGCTGAAAGTGAAAGACCTAAAACAGGATTTCTACCATTGGAGATGCATGTCCTATACAAGTTATCTAATGCACAAATAAAGTCCTATAGGCATATTTTTCTACCCATTACCTAAGCTAAGCATGCATAACCCCCCCCCCCCCCCATATTCACTATCCAGCCCCCAATATTTGTTTACAAGTTATTACAAACCTGAATAATAAATTACATTAATGAAAAAGGAAAATAAGAAGTTATTCTATAGGGATCCTTCAACCAGGCCCATTCTCCCAGCCTCACTCCTTTCGAGTTTCACAGCTTTAATAGTATGGGTGAGGCAAAGCTCCCAAAGGGCCCAATGGATCTCTGGCCAATACCAGCACCCAGGAAAATTGCCAAGATTTTAACAGAGTGTAGTGTGGAATTACCAGCCTTGTGTGTCAAAGTTCCATGAGTACTCAGGGGTACTCAACGCAATGCTCACACGAAGGGGGTAGGACCTAACTTTCTAGGAGTAGTGTAAGTGCAGGGAAGAGAGGAAAGTTCATAGTTTAAGAAAAGAGTTTTAAAAGCTGGAGAGTTATTTTTTGAAAGATTAACTTAAAATAAACAGAAACGTTAATCAAACGTTCAGCAATACAGGATTGCACACAAGGATAATGGGACAAAAAGGAAAAATAAATCACATAATAACACCAAGAGATACAGAGACTTATGAAAACTCACTAAGCATGAGTACACAAAATCAAAGAGGTTCAGGGGACCAAGAAAGGGCTATGGTAGTAGACAGTAGCAGGAAACAGATATAACAAGTGAAATTAGGAGCAAACAATAGTCATAAGCATATAAGTCATAAGTAGGATAAGCAATAACAGGTAAAAGGTTCAGGGGGATCAGGCAACACATAATACTTTAACATGAAAAGAAATAACCTAACGGATGTATAGGCAAGGTTTATAGAAAGTATTGACTTCACTCATAGGCATGTAAATAGGTAAACATGGCAAGTATCAACAGGCAAACAAGGAGTTAATTACATATTGAACAGTAGAAACATAGGTAGAAGACAATTAAGAATATGACAAACTGAAGTATAAAGAGACACATTGGTTTGGAGCTTTAGAAATTTAATTAGAACGTACCAGATGATAGATGAGCACAGCAGAATGTAAGAGCAAGTGATAACACAATAGTAGCCTTGGTTTACAGCCGGCTACTAAGAGACAAGAGCAGGGAACAACCGTAGAACAGGGAAAGAAAGAGAGCAAGAGCACAAGAGAGAAAATAGTGTGCAATGTATCGGTGTCCTCAATAGGAATCTTAGTGTTGTCCTAATTAAGAGTGAAGGCAGAGTATATATAGTTGAAAAGCAAGTGATGAATAAGGTAAAAATCAAGTCAAGTAGTAATTGAAGGAACTAGAAATCAATTAGTCAGGAAATTAAGGCAAGTACTCTTAACTCAAGGGATTTAATTCAAACGGTAAAGATTCAAACAAGGTAAAGAGGGCAAGTTCAGGATTAATAAGGAAAGAATTAATTTAGTTCAGTAATTTTGGGACTCTGAATCAATTAGTCTGCTATCAAGACAAATATCCCCTTAAGTCAAGGGATTCAAACTCAAAAAGTAAACACATAGTTATATAGGGTAAGGTAAAAACCAGTCACGACTAAACAAGGAAAGACTCAAGGTTTACTAAGTAATAGGGTAAACAATTAAGACTAGATTCAAAAAGCCATAATAGTTCAGTAAATAGAGCAAGTTAATAAACAAGGTAAGTGAATCAATCAGTCTAAACAAATAGGTGGAGTTTTTAGGGCTTTGAAAGATATATTCTTAATCAGATCATTCAGTAGAGAAATTAGGGTCAATCAAGAGGGATTCATGCTCCAAATTTCAACACATATATAGAGAAGCTAATAATCACAGCAACGGACAAGCTTCGAGATGAATAAACAATCATATATAGATAATACGAGTAGGTTAGGCCATAGAAACTCAGTTTAACAAAGCGAGAGTCATGCTAATACACAGAATCAGACATAGAAAAGTTAGGGTTTCAACATAGGCGAGATAACAATCACAGAATCACCACTATTAGCAGAGAATAGGCTTAAGAGCGAAGATAATCTCAGTTAAAACCACATAGAAAAGGTTCTGAGAAACCCTTAATTTTAAAAGGAAGCAAAATGTTTTAAAACTGAAGATTTTCAGAGATTGAGTTGAGAACAGTGTAAAACATGAAGAAACAAGTTTAAATCGTTAGAAATACCATAGATTCAAGAGGTTTAGGCAAAAATTAGGGTTTCATAAGAAACCAGAGAAATCGTAAAACCTGCCGTGAAACTCAAAGATCGTGGTGCATATGGCGTGGTCGCGTCCAAACCCCACCGGAGAGGCCGGAAACAACCCAAGCAGGATCCCCCAGGAGCGAGTTGGAATGGCCCAGGCCCTCAAGGGCCTCAGAGATGAAGTGAACAAGCGAGAAGGGACATCATGGAGATTGGTAGTCGAAAGAGGTGAGACTGGAAGTGGCCGGAGAAAGCCATCGGAGAAGACAAAAAACCAGAAGGTTCTAGAGAGAAGGGGAGAAGAAGAGACAAAGAGAGAGAGTGAAGAGTCTCGAAATGAGACGGGGAGGGGGTTAGATGAGAGATATTTTAGGAAGGTTTAATCTGGGCCATTGATCTAATTTGATCAACGACTCAGATTAGTTAGGGGTTGGGCCGGGTTGGTTGAAGACTGGGCTGGGTATTTTAATTGGTATTTGGGTTGGGTAATTGGGTTAATTAGGTTGGGTATTTTAGGGGTTTAAATGTGGCTAGTATTTAAACAAAATAGGCTAGATGTTAAATACCCAACAAAATAGATAATTAATTAATTAAAATAGCCAATAATTATATAAAAATAAAATTAAGTATAAATAAATTAAATTAAGGGAATTAAGCAATATTAAATATAAAAATGACTAATTTCTGAATTAAAATAACAAAAAGTGTGCAATTGGGCTACAATTGCAAAGTTACTGTAATTAGAATTAAAGGATACCCAATTGCTAATTTGTGAAATAATTGAATCCTAATCGACAAAAAATGATAAAAAATGATATACCGAGCTGTGACACATTTCGAAATTATTTATAACATAATTTATGAATAATTATTTAAATATAAAATATTGAATAAACATGCGAATAATTTAATAAAAATAGGAAAAATGCTTATTATTTTAAATAGTGATTTTGGAAGCTTATATGCAAGTTTGAAAATAATTTGAGGAAAATTTTTGTATCAACACATAGAACCTCATCACACCCTTCATAGGTGGCAATGCAAGCTTGTAGGCCACCTCACCAATCTTCTCAAGGATCTCAAAAGGTCCTATATACCTAGGGCTCAACTTTTCTTTCTTCCCAAACCTCATCACACCCTTCATAGGTGAAACGTAGAGCACAACTCGCTCTCCAACCATGAATGCGACTTCACGAACCTTCTGAACTGCATAACTCTGTCTATATTGGGTTGAACGAAGCCGATCCTAGATCAACTAGACCTTCTCCAAGGCATCTCAAACCAAATTTGTGCCCAATAACTTAGCCTCACCCGAATCAAACCAACCAACTGGAGAACGACAGTTTCTCCCATATAGGGCCTCATAGGGAGCCATATGTCTACTCGATTAGTAGTTGTCTTTTTAGGAGAACTCCACAAGCGACTGGAACTGATCTCTATAACACAGAGACGAAGTATATCCTCCAATATTTGAATCGCGCGATCGGACTGTCCGTCCATTTGGGGTGAAATATTGTGCTCAACTCAACCTGTGTTCTTAACTCACGCTGCACAATTCTCAAGAAACGTGAAGTAAAATGTGTGCCCTGATAAGTGATGACGGATATCGGCACGCCCATGAAGTTGGACAATCTCGCAGATATAGATCTGAGCCAGTTGCTCTGAAGAATAGGTAGTCACTAACATAATGGAATGAGCCCACTTAGTCAACCTATCCACAATCACCCATGAGTTCAAGGGAGCCCAACAACGAAGTCCATGGTAACACACTCCCATTTCCACTTTGGAATCTCAAGTATCTGAAGCAAACTGCCCGGCCTCTGATGGTCATACTTCACATGCTGAAAATCTAGGCACGAAGCTACATACTCCACTATGTCATTCTTCATTATCCTCCACCAATAGTGTTGTCTCAAATCCTGATACATCTTAGTGGCACCCGTATTAATGGAGAACCGCGAGCTGTGGGCCTCCTCAACAACCAACTTACGCAACCCATCCACATTGTGCATGCATAGTCGGCCCTGCATCCGCAACACACTATCATCTCCGATAGAAACCTCCTTAGCATCTTCGTGTTGTATTGTGTCCTTAAGGACAAGCAAATGAGGGTCGTCATATTGACTCTCTCTAATGCAATCATATAAAAAAGACTAAGAAATCACGAAAGTAAGAACTCGACTAGGCTCTAAAACTTCCAATCTGAAAAACTGGTTGAACAAGGCTTGAACATCCAATGCTAATGGCCTCTCCGTTGCTAATAGATATACTAAACTTCCCAAGCTCTCCGCCTGTTGACTTAAGACATCGGTTACCACATTGGCCTTCCCGAGATGATATAAGATAGTGATATCATAGTCTTTAAGAACCTCTAACTATCTTTGATGTCGAAAGTTAAGATTTGTGTTTTTGAATATATGTTGTAGACTCTAGTGGTCGGTAAAGACCTCACAAGGGACAATATACAAATAGTGCCACCAAATCTTCAATGCATGAACAATAGTTGCCAATTCCAAGTCGTGCAACGGATAGTTCTTATAATGGATGTTCAACTGCTGAGACGCATAGGAAATCACCCTACCATCTTGCATCAACATTGTACCAAGGCCAATACGTGAGGCATCATAATACACAGTGTAAGACCCCGTACCTTTAGGCAACACCAACACTGGGGTTGTAGTCAAAGCAATCTTGAGTTTCTGAAATCTCGCCTCATATTCCTCGGGCCATCTTAAAGAGGCACATTTCTAGGTCACTCTGGTCTTAGGTGCGGCAATGGATGAGAAACGCTCTAAAAATGACTCTAATACCCGACAAAACTAGGGAAAATCTAAATCTAAGTAGTTGAAGATGGTTTGGTCCAACTCTGAATTGCTTCTATCTTCAATGGGTCTACCTTGATCCCCTCACTCGACATCACATGACCCAAAAACACCATTGAATCACGACAGAATTCACACATTGAGGATTTTGTATACAACTTCTTCTCTCTTAAGGTTTGAAGCACGATCATCAGGTGTTGCTCATGATATTCCTGACCGCGAGAGTACACCAAAATGTCGTCAGTAAACACAATAGAGAATGAATTAAGATATGTCTAGAATACACTGTTCATCAGGTGCATAAATGTTGATGGAAGCTGGTCAGCCTAAAATGTCACGCCCCAAAACCCAAGGACGGGACCGGCGTCTAACCGAATGAACCCGGTCAAGCGAACTTGATTTGCCTTTCCTACCCAATGCGTTTCCCCGTTTTTATAGCATACATTATTCACATGAAATAACGAGAGAAAATCAAAGGCGTGGATTCACAACATAAAGTCCATTTTTTCCTCTTTTAACGTTTTAACATTGATCTTACCAAAAAATACTATGTACAACATTCTCGATACGGGACCACGATTACGAGTTAGTACAAAAACTACCCAAAATATATTTACAACCCACATAACATCTACGGAGCCTCGAAGAGTACGGAGAAGAATACATAGACTTTCCGGCAACAAGGCCCCGTCTATACCTCAAAAGAAACAATATAAACAAAACGAGTCAACATGAACTACACATATCCCTGAGAGGAAGTGGGGCTCACCAAACTGCTGAAAAGATGGAGGAAAGGCACCACTATCGGCGATCAGCGCTACCTGCTACAGAACCACCTACATCCATTTAAAGGATGTAGCGCCCCCGACAAGAGGGACGTTAGTACCATTGAATAGTACTAGTATGTATCAACAAACCTACTCTAGGTAGGATAAACATAAACAGTCAAACTCAAGTAGAGGTATCATACAACAATGCACCGATGCAAGGCAAAACACGAACAAGAATTTCCACATCCCTGAACCCGTTTTACGATCTCTTGGATTATGTTCTTTTAAGTTTCATCTTGTTATTATTATTACTGATCCATCGTGTCATTGTCACACGAAGTCCGATCTATGCCCGATCGGCTAAGCCATCCTAGGTGAGGTCCAAATATCATCATATCTCATATCACCACCGTGGCTTGTTCACACAGAGTCCGATCTCTGCCCGATCGGCTATGCCATCTCAACTGAAATAGTGAGGACAATAATCATCATCATATCACAATACCAGTTCATCCATGTGTACGGCATGGAGTCTGATCCCACCCCGATCGGATAGGCCATCTTACCCCTAGGACATTCTCCTGGTCAATTCATGGATATTTTAGACCACTTTTATCAGTTTTAACCTTCTTGATCCCCAACACATATCATTCTTTGACTCATCTTTCATATCATTAGAATCCTTTGATTCATATTTCACAACAATCCATCCTTTAATCCACATTACATAACAATCCAATTCATAGATTCATGTTTCATATCAATTCAACCTCTTGATTCGTATTTCAAATCATTACCATATCTTTACTCATATTCCATATCCGTCCACCATTTTACATTTATCACACCCATCACATAATAGGATCATACACATAGTAAGAGGGGAACATGATGATCACAATTTATAGATTCCAATAACATAACAACATGGTAGTAGCATGGAACAATATAAAAGAAAGAATTTCTCAATTAGGCACTTAGAACACATAAATTCCATAGATTATCAACAAGAGAGCCATACCCGGAAAGTGAACACAACGGGTTTATCCTATGAGGATTAGAGTTAGCAATACATACCTCGAATTGGAAATTCTCCTTAATTTCTATCTCAAATCACCGGACCTTCTAGCGCCTTCAATCTAATTTACAATGTGACACATTTTAAACCTAGGATTAGGAATCATGAATATGACTTGGACTCATTTCGGCATTTTATCAAACTCTACGTGTTCCTTTTGATTGCATAACCCCTTGTTTTGTGGAAGATTTTACTCTAACCTACTTCCATTTACTAGATTATGGTAAATTAATCACATGCTTGCAAGGTTTTTAACTTTCATCTTCAAGAACTAACCTATGTGTGTCCCATTTTAACTAGAGTCTGGGGATTAAGGGAAAATGGGGTGAAAACATACCTCTTATGGTGAAGAAGATGACGACTACTCGATTAATTCGAGGCCTGAGTAGAGACGGAGGATCAATTTGGTGGAGATGGTGACTTTCTCTCAGTAGAACCCACTTTCGCTTCTCTCTATTTTAATCAGATAGTCGTTAAAAATGAAGGGGATGGGTGTTTTATCAAGTTGGGGGTCGGGTTTTAAAATTAGAACTTAGAAGCCCCGACGCAGGTATGCTGTCAGGAATGCGATCGCATTCCTGCTATGCGGTCTGCAGACCTGTCGCTTAAGTGGCCCTCACCTGGGCCAAAAAGAGAAGCAGAGGTCCCAGGAATACGGCAGCTATGTCGTCTGCATACCTGTTATGCGATCGCATAGTGCGTCACATAACTCCCTCGGCAAAAATATAGGTGCATGAATGCGACAACTATGCGGCCTGCATTTCATGTAATGCGATCGCATTATGGGCCACATAGTTGTCCTCAAAATGGACAGCGAACTGTCCAGGTATGTGGTACGCATACATGATTTGCGATCTCATAGTAGACCGCAGACCCGTGCAATTTTGGAAAATTCTATCTTTTATGTCCCGTGGTACTTTTTACTCCAAAGGGGTCTGTTTTAAGAATTTCTATAGTTATATCAATATGGGGACCTATCCCGGCATCGTTTTTAGTCAGAAATTTTACGGGTCTTTACATCTTCCCCCACTTAAAATCATTCGTCCTCAAATGAGGATCGGTAAATAACTTGGGTATGAAAACACAACATGCCAACCCCCAATTTTTCACTAACTCCGATATTTTCTGAAACTTTCGCCGGAATTTCCTTTGTAAATAGGCCTATCCACCTGCCAGGGAGCCCCCAAAACATAATTTAGTTATTTCAATGAATTGCACATAATTCAACTAACACAATACATACAAATATGGCACAAAGTTGAGAAGTCATAATAGAAGGGGGATTACGGGAGTGGGGTGGTTTTACACAAGATATGAGACAAAACTTAGAGATGACCACTTTCATAAACAACTACCTGACTTATTCAAACAAAAGAGGGTATTTCTTTTTCATTTAATTTTCCGCTTCCCAGGTGGCTTCCTCGACTTGTTGATTCCGCCATAACACTTTAGCCGAAGCAATCTCTTTGTTTCCCAACTTACGAACTTGCCCATTGAGAATAGCAATCGAAACCTTTTCATATGATAATTCTTCATTAACTTCAACGGTCTCAACCGGAACAATGACAGATGGATCTCCAATCACCTTCTTTAACATGGACACATGAAACACCGGGTGCAACAATGACATTTCAGGAGGCAACTCCAGCCCATACTCTACATGTCCTATCCTTTGAGCGATCCTATACGGCTCGACATACCTTGGGCTCAATTTCCCCTTCTTTCCAAGCCGCATGACTCCCTTCATGGGAGATCCCTTCAAGAATACCCAATCATCTACTTGAAACTCCAAATACCTACTACGAACGTCCAAATAGGATTTCTGACGACTATGAGAGGTTTTCAACCTCTCCTTTATGATTCTAACCTTCTCCATAGCCTGATGCATCAGATCTGTTCCTAGCATTTCCGCCTCTCCAACCTCGAACCATCCAATCGGAGACATACACCTTCTCCCGTACAATGCCTCAAATGGGGCATTGTGAATACTAGCATGGAAACTATTGTTTTAAGCAAACTCTTTAAGTGGAAAATGATCATCCTAGCTACCTTTAAAATTAAGTACACAAGCTCGTAACATGTGTTCAAGCGTCTGAATAGTCCGCTCTGCCTGTCCGTCTGTCTGCGAGTGGAAGGTTGTGCTAAGATTTACCTGTGTACCCAAACCTTGCTGAAATTTCTTCCAAAAGTTAGTTGTGAACTGGGCCCCTCGATCTAAGATAATAGAAATTGGAGTTCCATGGAGCCTGACTATTTCTTTGATATACAAATGAGCATATTGTTCTGAAGTGTTGGTGGACTTGACCGGCTATAAATGTGCTGACTTCATGAGTCGATCCATTATTACCCATATTGAGTCAAACTTACGCTGAGTGCGGGGTAACCCTACCACAAAATCCATATTGATCATCTCCCATTTCCATATTGGTATTTCCATAAGTTGCGCCAACCCACCGGGCCTCTGATGCTCGGCCTTCACTTGCTGACAGTTCGGACACCTAGCCACAAAGTCCGCCAGACCCCTCTTCATACCATTCCACCAATAAATCTCCTTGAGATCATGATACATTTTCGTAGAACCTGGGTGTACATAATATCCAGATTTGTGAGCCTCCGCCATTACTCTATCCAGAAGATCATCCACATCCGCAACACATAGTCTTCCCTGACACCGCAAGACACCGTCACCATTGCCGAGTGAAAATGCTGTGGTCTTATGATTTAGAACTGCCTCTTTGAAGTGTGCCAATGCTGGATCATTGAATTTCTTTTCCTTGACTTCCTCCACAAGCGAAGATTCCGCTCCGTTATGCACCACAACACTCCCTTCGTCTGAGGCCTAAAGACAAACCCCCAAACTGGCCAACTAGTAAACCTCCCGAGCCAAAGGCCTCTGACCTGCTTCTAAATGAGGCAAACTACGCATGGATTTCCGACTAAGAGTGTCGGACACCACATTCGCCTTCCCTGGATGGTATAAAATATTCATATCATAATTTTTAAGCAATTCCAACCACATCCTCTGCCTCAAGTTCAATTCCTTCTGTTTGAATAAATATTGAAGGCCCTTGTGGTATATGAACACGTCCACGTGGACCCCATAAAGATAATGCCGCCAGATTTTCAATGCAAAGACAACCACTGCGAGCTCCAAATCATGCGTCGGATAATTCTTTTCATGATTATTGAGTTGCCTCAAAGAATACGCTATAGCCTTACCACCTTGCATCAACACACACCCCAAACCAACCCTCGAAGCATCATAATACACCACAAACCCCTGTACACCTTCTGGCAAGGTCAACATGGGCGCCGAAGTCAATCTTGATTTCAATTCCTGGAAACTCTTTTCGCAAGCATCGGACCACTGGAACTTAACCGCTTTCTACGTCAGCTTAGTCAATGGGGAGGCGAGAGTAGAGAATCCTTCCACAAACCTCCGATAATATCCAGTTAAACCCAAGAAACTACGAATCTCCGTTGGGGTCGTTGGTCTAGACCAATCCTTCACCGTTGTGATCTTTTGGGGATCAACCCGAATCCCTTCCCTAGAAACAACATGGCCCAAAAAGGTAACTGATTCTAGCCAAAACTCGCATTTTGAGAACTTTGCATACAACTGGTGCTGATGAATAGTCTACAGAACTGCGTTGAGGTGATTAGCATGATCTTCCTGACTTCGCAAATAAACAAAGATATCGTCGATGAAAACAACCACGAAAGAGTCGAGAAATGGCTTGAAGAACCGATTCATAAGATCCATAAAATCTGTTTGGGCGTTGGTCAACCCAAAAGACATTACCAAGAATTCGAAGTGCCCATAATGAGTCCTGAAGGCGATCTTAGGAATATCCTGCTCCCTGATCTTTAATTGGTGATACCCGGACCGTAAATCAATCTTTGAGAAGAACCTAGCACCTAGCAATTGGTCGAACAAATCATCTATTCGAGGCAATGGGTATTTGTTTTTTACGGTGACATTGTTGAGCTGCCGATAATCAATAAACATCCAAAGTGATCCATATTTCTTTCTGACAAACAGAATCGGTGCGCCTTAAGGCGACACACTTGGACTAATGAAACCCTTCTCTAGAAGATCCTTTAACTGCACCTTTAACTCCCTCAATTCTGTTGGCGCCATTCGGTAGGGTGGAATAGATATTGGCTGCATATCTTGCAATACATCAATCCCAAAATTGATCTCTCTATATGGTGGAATCCACGGAAGCTCATCCGGAAATACTTCAAGAAACTCATTCACAACAGTCACAGACTCGGGAGCAGGCACCTCTGAAGTGGTGTCCGCAACCCGGACTAAATGGTAGATGCACCCTTTTTTGATCATCTTAGATGCCTTTACATAGGAAATGAACCTACCTCTTTGCACGATATTATTCCCCTCCCACTCAATAACTGGTTCATTAGGAAACTCAAGACTCATAATCCTGGTCCGGCAGTCGAGTTTAGAAAAGCACGAATAGAGCCAATCCATTCCCATAATTACGTCAAAATCTACCATTCCTAGCTCAATAAGACCGGTCGTGGTATCCCGACCACGCACTGTGAAAACACAATTCCTATAGACTTTTGCGGCCGTAATAGATTCACCAACCGGAATCGACCGTGAGAATGACTCATGGAGCTGTTCGGGTTCTATCCCAAAACGCGAAGCAATAAAAGGATCGACATATGATAAGGAAGACTCGGGATCAATAAGAGCATAAATATCATGAGATTGAACAGTCATGATACCTATGAAAACATCTGGAGAAGCCTCCGCACTCTGTCGACCACTCAAAGCATAGAACCGACTAGGTCCTCCCCGACTTCGTGCACCACCCCTAGCTGCACCACGCCCTACTGGTGTTGAAGGGCCTCGGGCTAGTGGGCGTGCTGAATATGTAGCAGCTGAAGAACTGGATGGCTGGGAGGCACCCCAACTTACTCCCTGGCGGAGTGAAGGGAAGTCTCTCTGAATGTGACCCCTCACCCAACAACCATAGCATACTGGTCAATCCAGATAACAGGTCCCAGTATGAAACATCTCACTTGGGGCATGGGACCCTCAACTGCTACTGGAACCTCCCACCTAAATGACCTGGCTGATGGAACCCCCTGCTACATGAACTAGCCCCAAAATGACCTCCCTGCAGATGATGACGATGACGACCTGGTGGCGGGGCACTAGCTGATGACTGAGCATGAGACTGGGATGTTACTGATGACCCTCTCCCAAGGACTGGTCTCCCACATCCAAAAGAAACCCCAGATTTGCCAGCTGACCGGGCCCTACTACTACTTTCTCTCTCCATTCTTATCTTCAATTTTCGAGCCTCTGTAGCCTGGGCGAATCCCACAACCTTCCCATAGTTCAGATCTTAAATGCAGAGCTGCTGTAGCATCTTCATTAACAACCAAGGGACCAAGGCCCTGAACAAACCGACGAACTCTGGCCTCCATAGTCGACACCATGTGAATAGCATATTTGGACAGGCGCACAAACTCCATGTGGTACTCCCACACACTCCGGCTGCCTTGCTTGAGGACCTCAAACTCTTTAGCACAGGCTGCCCTAGTCTCGACAGGCAAGAAATGATCGATGAAGGCCTCTACAAACTCAACCCATCTCGTCGGAGGGCTCCCCTCCCCACGGGAATCCTCCCACATCTTGAACCACGAATACGCCGCTCCCTTCAAACGATAGGAAGCTATCTCCACCCCCTCAATCTCAGTAGCCCTCATAACTCGGAGGGACTTGTACATCTCGTCGATAAAATCCTGAGGATCAGCCTCTGGGTCAGTACATGTGAACTCTGGAGGGCCTAACTGAAGAAACCGATTGACTCTGGAACCTGAAGAATTCCCTTGCTTGCTAGAAGACGAAGGGACAACATTTGATCTTTGGGCCAGGGAGGCCACTAGGTGTGTCAATATCTGAATAGCTCCCCTAAGGTCCCCATCAGAAATACCGGGACCGGAAGCTGAAGCTGGATTAGGAACATTAGCGGAATCAGCGAGAGGGATCGTGTCACGCTCCCTTGGAGCAGGAATTGGAATAGTCTGGCCAGGAACGGAGGAGTCAGACAGATTCATAGTCGGGGGATTGTCCTCTCATGCACCATCAGATTGAAACTTTATGGCCACACTTGGGGTGGCATTGGCCTCTAGGCCGAGTAGAGCTCTCTTCTTGGGTTCCATTTACTGAAAGTTCAAACAGAGCACGAGTTAGAGAGAAACAACCTCACCTTTCACTTTGTCGCACGATACAGAATAACAGTGAAGAATAGTATTCCTAAATGTCCATGCAGCCCCCTAATTATAAATGTGGTCGACAACACACTAATAAGAAGGGCTCTACCAGACACGGCTCCGAGACATCCTAGGACACTTTTAAAAAACCTTAGGCTCTGATACCAAGTTTTTCACGCCCCAAAACCCAAGGACGGGACCGGCGCCTCACTGAATGAACCCGGTCAAGCGAACCTGATTTTCCTTTCCTACCCAACGCGTTTCTCCGTGTTTATAGCATACATTATTCATATGAAATAGCGAGAGAAAATCGAAGGTGTGGTATCACAACATAAAGTCCATTTTTTCTCTTTTAACGTTTTAACATTAGATCTTACCAAAACATACATACTAAGTACAACATTACCGATACGGGACCACGATTATGAGTAAGTACAACAACTACCCTAAATATATTTACAACCCACATAATGTCTACAGAACCTCTAAGAGTACGGAGAAGAATATATAGACTTACCGGCAACAAGGCCCCGGCTATACCTCAAAAGAAACAACATAAACAAAATGAGTCAACATGAACTACACACAACCCCGAGAGGAAGTGGGGCTCACCATAACTGCTGAAAGGATAGAAGAAAGGCACCACTATCGGCGATCAGCGCTACCTGCTATAAAACCACCTACATCCATTTAAAAGATGTAGCGCCCCTGGCAAAAGGGACGTTAATACCATTGAACAGTACTAGTATGTATGAACAAACCTACTCTAGATAGGATAAAAATCAACATTCCAACTCAAGGAGAGGTATCATACAACAATGCACCGAAGCAAGGGAAAACACGAACAAGAATTTCCACATTCCTCATCACGTTTTGCCATCTCTTGTATTATGTTCTTTTAAGTTGCATCTTGTTATTATTATTATTGATCCACCGTGGAGTTGTCACACGGAGTCTGATCTCTTCCCGATCGTCTAAGCCATCCTAGGTGAGGTCCGAATATCATCATATCTCATATCTCATATCACCACCGTGGCTTGTTCACACGGAGTCCGATCTCTGACCGATCGGCTATGCCATCTCAACTGAAATAGTGAGGACAATAATCATCATCATATCACAATACCAGTTCATCCATGTGTACGGCATGGAGTCTGATCCCACCCCGATCGGATTGGCCATCTTACCTCTAGGACATTCTCATGGTCAATTCATGGATATTTTAGACCACTTTTATCAGTTTTAACCTTCTTGATCCCCAACACATATCAATCTTTGATTCATCTTTCATATCATTAGAATCCTTTGATTCATATTTCACAACAATCCATCCTTTAATCCATATTCCATAACAATCCAATTCATAAATTCATGTTTCATATAAATTCAACCTCTTGATTCGTATTTCAAATCATTACCATATCTTTACTCATATTCCATATCCGTCCACCCTTTTACATTTGGGCATTTTATCAAACTCTATGTGTTCCTTTTGATTGCATAACCCCTTGTTTTGTGGAAGATTTTACTCTAACCTACTTCTATTTACTAGATTATGGTAAATTAATCACATGCTTGCAAGGCTTTTAACTTTCATCTTCAAGAACTAACCTATATGTGTCCCATTTTAACTAGAGTCTGGGGATTAAGGGAAAATGGGCTGGAAACTAACCTCTTATGGTGAAGAAGATGACGACTACTCGATTAATTCCAAGCATGAATACAGACGGAGGATCAATTTGGTGGAGATGGTAACTTTATCTCACTAGAACCCACTCTCGCTTCTCTCTATTTTAATCAGATAGTCGTTAAACATGAAGGGGATGGGTGTTTTATTAAGCTGGGGGTCGGGTTTTAAAATTAGAAATTAGAAGCCCCGACGCAGGTATGCGGTCAAGAATGTGATCCCACTCCTGCGATGCGGTCCGCAGACCTGTCACATAAGTGGCCCTCAGCTGGGCCAAAAAGAGAAGCAGACTGCTCAGGTATGTGGCATCTATGCTGTCCGCATACCTGTTATGCGATCGCATAGTGCGCCGCATAACTCCCTCCAAAAAAATATAGGTGCATGAATGCGACAACTATGCGGCCTGCACTTCATGTAATGCGATCGCATTATCGGCCGCACAGCTGTCCACAAAATGGACAGTGAACTGTCCAGGTATGCGACCACTATGTGGTCCGCATAATGATTTGCGATCGCATAGTGGACCGCAGACCCGCACAATTCTGGAAAATTATATCTTTGAAGTTCTGGGCTACTTTTTACTCCAAATGGGTCCATTTTATGAATTTCTACAGTTATATCAACATGGTGTCCTATCCGGGCATCGTTTTTAGTCAGAAATTTTACTAGTCATTACACAAAATACATTATAAGGAACTCATAGTGACCAAACCGAGTCCTAAAGGAAGTCTTCAATATTAGGATTCCGGATCTTCAACTGATGATACGGTAACTGGAAATTAATCTTTGTGAGCACTCTGGCACGTTGTATGTTGGATCAAGAAGCTTAATGGTTTTGAAGATTGACAAATAAACTCATAGTTGAACCAGGTCCATCACTAGAGACATAGACACACAGAGCAAATGGCACGTGAGGTGATCACACACAGGAGATAAACACAATAAGTGATCTGAAAAGATATCTCCTGATCGAAAAGGTTGTAAATTGATAGGGAGATGGACTTCATATTCAGTAAGGACAGAATCAAGATAGAAGAGGATCTGGGAAGTTGAGAGTAACTAGAACTCTTCCACCAAGGAAGAGTTGCATCAGAATTCTGGTATATCTTCTCGACTACTGATCCTATATATTGTCAAGTGTTCTTACTGGCTAGGTGCAGACAAACATAGAAGTGAAACAAGAATTGAGAGCAAAATTACCAAAGCAATTTTGCAAGCAGTTCGAGTGAGCATTCCTGTGCGACTCAAAAGCTACTTGTACTAGCTAGAAGAACCAGTTCCATCTGTTATTGTTTAGTCTAGTTTATTTGTAGTAGGCTATTACAAATTGTATCTTTCAGCTTTATCTAGAAGCAATTGTAATAGGTAATGAGTATTCAAGTTAGAGTTAACTTGGAGCTTGTCGCAAATAGCTAGAGGCTAGTTTGCCACAAGGGGATTAGAGTTAGTCCTTAGGTTTACAAAAGAGTTTATTTTGTAAATGTTATTTGGCTCATTGACTTAGTTAAGAGTTTGGGAAAATCCTACTGGGAAGTAGGTCATAGTTTTTTCACCTTTTGAGCCAGGTGTTTTCCACGTAAAATTGTTGTGTTCTTTTATTTCTGCAATTATTATTCCTCAAACTGTAGGAGTTGGAACACATAGAAGAACCTGGTCCTTCTATAACTAGTGCACGCGAAAATT
>ML276443.1:74561-104792 GCA_005239495.1 Nicotiana undulata | reverse complement strand
AAAATACCCCCCCCCCCCCCTCTTGTGTGGTACTGACGTGCAGAACATCAATTGGTATCAGAGCAGGTTATCCTTGAAAAGGCTAACACCTTAGGAAAAGATTAAGGTGAGTGAACCACCTGGGAACTGGGAAGGACAATCAACTGCTAGGCCACCACTCTTCAATGGCTGGTACTACTCTAGGTGGAAGAACAGAATGAAGGATCACTTAATTGGGGAAGACTATGAATTATGGAACATAGTCAATGATGGTCCTTTGGCTACCATGCAAAAGACTGCTGAAGGAGTAAACGTGGCAAAGACAAGAGCTGATTGCACTGCTGAAGACTTAAGAAAATGGGAGAAAAATGCAAAGGACAAGAAGTGGCTTGTGTGTGGACTCGGTCCAGACGAGTATAGCAGAATTCAAAGTCGTACCACTGCCAAAGAAATTTGGGACACTTTGCAAGTGTCTCATGAAGGAACACCTCAAGTAAAGAGGTCAAGCGGAGCTCTACTATACTCTCAGTATGAGAATTTCACCATGAAGGAAGAAGACACCATCCAAGAGATGTATACAAGGTTCACTACACTGACCAATGAACTCAAGTCTCTTGGAAGGTCATTCTTGAAGAAGTTCTGGAATCCAAGAACATGGCAACTCTCAGGTTCGATGAGCTAATTGGAAATCTCACTGCTTACCAACTTAGAAGACAGACAATGAAGATGGATGCTCCCAAGAAGGTAAGAAGTCTGGCTTTGAGAATCACTGAAGGAGAAGATTTGGAAGAAGATGAGATGGCCATGATCACCAAGGAATTCAAAAACTTTCTCATTAGAAAAAAGGGCATCTCAAGAGGTGGAAACTACAACAAGGAAAAGGCTCCAGAAAAGCCCACCAACAAGGGATGCTACAAATATGGAAAAAATGATCCTCATATCAAGAACTTTACTCAATGGGAAGTGGAATGGAAAATGGAAAGATCTGAGCGAAGGAACCGGAAGAAGGAACTGGTTCATCCTAAGAAAAACACAACAAAATTCATGGTTGTTGCTTGGGGAGAAAGCTTAGACGAAGAATCAGAAGATGAAGATGAACAAGCACTTATGGCGATTGGAGAATCATATAAGGAATCATGTGAAGAACCAGAGGTAAGTATATCTCATCTCAAAAACAAGATCAAGTACCTATCTAAAGAAAAACTCTCTTAATTGTTACTTGATTTTATGGACAATTCTGAAGAAATAAATAAAGAAAAAGAACAGTTGTCTAAGGAGTGTGTAATGTTAAAAGCAAATTGTAAGAACCTGGAACTCAGAGTAAGTGAATATGTAGATGAAAACACTGCCTTGAAGAACCAAGTTCATCCACTTGAAACTAAAGTCCTATAGTTCAAATCTAAAAATTTAAAACTAAAACTAGGAACTAGCAAGAAGACAACTGACAACTCTCAACTCATGTTAGAAGAAAATATAGGCAAACTAAAGGATAAGTTGTACAGTAAAGATGAGAAGATAAGAGTTCTAAAAGAGGAACTTGGAAAGATCAAACATGAGTTGGATCGAACATGCAAATGGAATATATCTTTTGATGCCTTAACATGGATTCAAGAAAATCACAATAGCAACAAAAGAGAACTTGGCTTTGGGAATCAACTGCCTAAATGGGATCCCAAAAGCAAGTACCTCACACTTCCTGAGAACAAAATATGCACCCACTGTGGTAAGACTGGTCATTACAAAATTGAATGCAATGCAAAACGAAAGGCCAGTCAAAAGAATGAAAGTTTTGTTCGGAAAAAAAATTGGCTGTAAAATTAGGCCAGAAAAAGCTTAATTCATCCTTTTTCTCATAGAAAAGGACCCAAACTAGTTTGGGTCCCTAAGACTAACCCATGATTTTCTGTTGCAGGTTCAAGTGAAAGGAGGCAGTCAAATATGATGCTTGGATAGTGGCTGCTCAAAACACATGACAAGGAACAAGGAACTGTTCCTTCCACTTGAAAACCTCAAAGGAGGAAATGTCTCCTTTGGAAATGGAAAGAAAGGTGTAATTATTGGGGTTGGAAAGGTAGGTAAGGATGAAATTGGAATAATTGAACCTTATGAAGTTTTTGAGAAAACTCTAAGAGTTTTGAGGTTTAATTCGATGATATCTTGGTGATTTAAATGCTTGAATAAGTTCGTAGGATGTTTTTGGAGCCGTGTGTGTTTTGGTTTTGAGACCCAAGGGCTCGGGTGAGTTTCGGGTAGCTAACGGGGTGTTAAAGAGTAAAAAATCTAGGGTTTTGGTTGATTTTCTGGTGTCTGGTGCGAGTCTCTATGCGATCGCATACGCATAGTTATGATCGCATAGTCATGGGTTGGGTGGGGTTACTGATTCTATATGCGATCACAATGCCAGCTCCGCGATCGCATAGTGTACTAGGTAGGTCGGGGGTGTGGGGGTAGTTTGGTCAATGCGGTCGCGATCCTTTCTCCGTGATCGCATAGGGTGAGACTCCGCAGCTCTGCGATCGTATTACCTCTCCTACAATCGTGTAAGGTCAGCCAAGTCCTTCTATGCGATCGCAGCCCCTCTTCCGCGATCGCAGAGAGCATTTTCGCCCAGTTAATTACTCGGTCAAAAACATAACCCATTACGGGATTTTTCCCATTTTTCACTTCCTTCTTCTCCTCCAACCTCCATTGAAGACCCCCAAGCCAATTCTTCCTCCATAGCCTCTTGGGTAAGTGTTTCTAACATCGATTTCTTCCATTTTTCTTCCATAACCAGTAGAATCTAGGCCTAAATTCCTAAATCAAGTAGAAAATTAGGGGTTTTGGGTAGAGTTAGGTTTTTGGGAATTTTGGGTAATTCAACCCCAATTTGGGGTCGGATTTAAAAACAAATTATATATTCTAACTCGTGGGGGTATGGGTGATCGGGTTTTGGTCCGAGCCCCGTGTTTGGACCAAGCGGGCCCCGGGTCGAATTTGATATTTTGGAAGAATGCTTGGAAATGGGTAGTTAGGCTATGGAATTGATTTATTGAGTCATTATTAATATACTTAAGTTAATTATGTCTAGATATTGTTGTTCCGGAGTTGAATTCCAAAGGAAAGGCGATGTTAGAGGGTTGATTCCTATAATTTGGATCCGAGGTAAGTGTCTTGCCTAACTTTGGTGAGGGAATAGGTATTGTGTGCTATGTGCTATGTGTTTATCATGTTCAATGCATAGGTGAGGTGACGAGTACCTATGCATTGTGTGTCAAGCATGACCGTAAGTCTATTTTAATGAAATTCTTGTTATTACTTCCATATTTATTATATTATGAAATGGTTTCTACTTGGAAGTTAATTGTTTGTTGAAAATCCTTGTTGATAGACTTGTGATGTTATGGTTCGATTGAGGACCCAATTTGTTAAGATATGTAATTAAAAGGATTGGTTATAGCTGAGACCCTTGACGGGAAATTGTTATGACATTGACTGATATTTTCCCCTTGCTGGGTGATTATGATATGTATTTCCACTATGCTACATTCCTTGCCATTTGATATTTGTCGTTGTTTTGGTGAGGAAGAGTGTAAAGCACGAAGGGTGATGCCGTGCCATGATTTACATTTGTTACATCATAAAATGCATAGTGAGGAAGAGAGTAAAAGCATGAAGGTTGATGTCGTTTCATGATTCAATTGATTAGAAGCACGAAGGTTAATGTCATGCCATGATTTACATTGATTATAAGCACGAAGGTTAATGTCGTGCCAAGATTCATATTGCCTTACATTGTACATTGCATTGTGAGGAAGATAGTAAAAGCTCGAAGGGTGATGTCGTGCCATGATTTACATTGATTACATCATAAAATGCATTGTGAGGAAGAGAGTAAAAGCACGAAGGGTGATGCCGTGTCATGATTTATACTATTTCACATTATGCATCGCATTGTGTGGAAGAGAGTAAAAGCACGAAGGGTAATGTCGTGCCATTATTTACATTTCTGGTATTTATACTTGTTTCGTTAGATATTGTGTTAAATTGCCTTCCTTGTCTACCTCCATACGCCTAAATAACTGCTCTACCTCAATTGTTTCCCCGTTGTCTACTCCCGTATCCCATACTTATCTGCTACTTCCTGCTCTTTTCCATGCTATCTGTTGTAGAATAGGACAGGTTATCGACTGTTGTCAAGGCTAGCCTCGTCACTACTTCGGTCGAGGTTAGGCTCGGCACTTACTCAGCACATGGGGTCGGTTGTACTGATGCTACACTGCACTTCTTGCATTTCCTTTGGACCCGAGGTAAGTGTTTGGCTTAACCTCACAATCACTCGGCACGGAATGTCCCCTCGTCAATATAAAATAACACTCGGCACAGAATGTCCCCTCGTGTGTATATATATATATATCAAAACAAGGCAACAATATAATGTGAAAATCAACACTAAGAAGTCTCAAGTGCATGGAAATACTCAATGAAATTTCTATTATCCCGTCAAGGAGAAATCATCAATTACAACATCAACAAATGCCCGACAAGGGTCTCAGCTATAGACAACCTCGCATCAGAAATACAATTTCAACAATGTAAGCCTCAACTGAAACAAATAACACAATAAATCTCCACGTCAGGAAACAACATCAAGGTACCACTTTTAATTCACCAATTACTCATAATGCGGAGAATAATAAGAACACAGTAAGTTTCATCACAATTGACTCACGAGCATGCTTGATCGCAACGCATAGGCACTCGTCACCACGCCTATACGTTGTACATGAGTTACACACAACAAATAAGACTCTATACCTAATCCCTCAAGCAGAGGTTAAGCCAAACACTTACCTCGGCTCCAAAGGAAATGCAAGTCAAGCCTCAATGACAGCCTTTCCTCTCGAATCCAACTCCGAATCGGGAATATCTAGACATAATGGATTTATTAATATCAATTAGTACTCAATAAGCCAATTCCCAAGACAAATTATACATTTCCTACTATTCCTCCGAGAATACTAAAGTTCGACCCCGGGCCCACACTTTCGAATTTTCAAAAATTCATGAAGGAATTAATTACCCGGAGTCTAAGGATCGAAGTTATGTAATTTATACGAGAATTTATGTCCTAACATGGAAAATCCCATAAACCCACAAANACTGCGATCGCAACAAGGGGCCTGCGATCGCGAAGGCCAACTGGCCGGACCTCTGCGATCGCGGCAGGGGTCCTGCGATCGCGAAGAACAACTGGCAAGACCTCTGCGATCGCGACAGGGGTCCTGCGATCGCGAAGAACAAACTCACCCGGCCAAGACGTGACTCAATGCGATCGCAAGAAATGGGCTGCGATCGCGAAGGTGTGGAACCCAGACCTCTGCGATCGCGGAGAGGAGGCTGCGATCGCGGTGAACAATCACTAGCCCAGCAAAATCCTTCTCTGCGATCGCAACCCACCTTCTGCGATCGCAGAGAAAAAAACCAGATAGCAGATTTTCTGGGTTTTTTTTCAACTTAGCTCCCGGGGGTCTAAAACACCCCCGAGCCCCTCGGGACCCTGTCAAAAAGCACTGACAAGTCTGTATTCATGATGCGGACTCGCTCGAACTTCCGGAACATGAAAAACAACAACGGAACTCGAAATCAAATCCCCAAAACCACATTAATCAAACTTAAGAACTTTGAAATTCTAGAATTCACTTCAATGCGCCGAACCGCCCTAAACCACTCGGAATGACTTCAAATTTTGTAGACAAATTATAAATGACACAACGGAACTACTCCCGGTCTCGGAATTTCATTCGGACCTCGGGAACATAAAATCACCTTTCGAGCCAAATTTCAACTTCTTTAAAACCCTCAAAACTTCATTAACTCCAATGTTTCCTCATTTGGATCCGAAACCAATCAAATCAAGTCCGTTTTACACCAAATTTCACAAATAGGACAAATGACACATAATAAACCTGTCCCAGGCTCCGAAACCGTAAGACGGGCCCGGTAACACAGTTTTTACATAATTATTCATTTTCAAATTCCTTGATTATTTTCAGAAAACAAGTTTCTTTAAAAATTCATTTCTCGGATTTGGGACCTCGGAATTCGATTCCGGGCATACGCCCAAGCCCCATATTTTCCTACGGACCCTCCGGGACCGTCATATCACGAGTCCGGGTCTGTTTACCAAAAATGTTGACCAAAGTCAACTTTATTCCATTAATTATCATTAAATTCCATTTTGATCAAATTTAAACATAAGGACTTCCCGGCTACACGCCCGGGCTGCACCCGCATGTCGAGGTGAGATTAACACAGGCTTTCGGGGCCTCGGAACACAGATTTAGCTAAAATTACTTAGGATGACCGTTTGGGTCATCACACTTCTCCAAGCAAAGACCTCATCCCCCATACCTTCCCAGCCTTAGGTGTCCAGTGTCGTCCCTAAAACATCTATGACCCAGTTCGGGATTTTTTTGTTATTTCCTTTGCTCATGGTTGGGACTATTTTTATTTCTTTGTGTGTTTGGTGATTGACCTATGATCTAATCAATGAATTTTGCTATTTTCGCTCTTATGTGTTTCTCACTTTCTTTAATAGCATGCATTCTTGGTTTACTTTTGATGATTAATTCATGTTTGCACTTGCAGTTGCCTCAGTGGCCATGAGTAATTATTATAAAACTTGTAATTCTAACATGTTGCAACTTTTCGATGATGCCAAAAGGGGGAAGATGTGCTTTATTTGAAATTTGTGATATTTATAGCCTAATGAACTTGGTTATTTATGATAAATTCTAAATGCTATACAAACTGTCCATGTTGGAATAAAGTTATTACAGGTCTAAGCATAAAGTTTGTCATCATCAAAAAGGGGAAATTTGTTGGATCAAGAAGCTGAATGGTTTTGAAGATTGACAAATGAACTTATAGTTGAACCAAGTCCATCACTAGAGACATAGACACACAGAGCAAATGGCACGTGAAGTGATCACACACAGGAGATAAACACAATTAGTGATCTGAAGAGATATCCCCTGATCGAAAAGGTTGCCAATTGATAGGGAGATGGACTTCTTATTTAGTAAGGACAGAATCAAGATAGTAGAGGATCTAGGAAGTTGAGATCAACTAGAACTCTTCTACCAAGGAAGAGTTGCATCAGAATTCTAGTATATCTTCTAGACTACTGATCCTATATATTGTCAAGTGTTCTTACTGAACAGGTGCGCAAAAACATAGAAGTGAAACAAGAATAGAGAGCAAAAGTACCAAAGCAATTTTGCAAGCAGTTCGAGTGAGAATTCATGTGCGACTCAAAAGCTACTTGTACCAGCTAGAAGAACCAGTTCCATCTGTTATCTTTTAGTCTAGTTTATTTGTAGTAGGCGATTACAAATTGTGTCTTTCAGCATTATCTAGAAGCAATTATAATAGGTACTGAGTATTCAAGTTAGAATTAACTTGGAGCTTGTCGCAAATTGCTAGAGGCTAGTTTGCCACAAGGGGATTAGAGTTAGTCCTTAGGTTTACAAAAGAGTTTATTTTGTAAATTTTGTTTGGCTCATTGACTTAGTTAAGAGTTTGGGAAAATCCTACTGGGATGTAGGTCGTGGTGTTTTCACCTTTTGAGCAAGGTGTTTTCCACGTAAAATTATTGTGTTCTTTTATTTCTGCAATTATTATTCCGCAAACTATAGGAGTTGGAACACATAGAAGAACCTGGTCCTTCTATAACTAGTGCACGCGAAAATTGGACACCACACAAATTTCCCCCCCCCCCCTCTTGTGTGGTACTGACGTGTAGAACATCATTGTAGCTTGTTCAATTGCCGATAATCAATACATATGTGCATAGAACCATATTTCTTCTTCACAAAAAAGACTAGAGCATCCCACAGCGACGGACTAGGCCGAATGAAACCCTTATGAAGCATCTCTTGCATATGCTCTTTGTACTTTTTCAACTCTGTTGGGCAATACGATATGGTGGAATAGAAATGGGTTGAGTGGCCGACAACAAGTCGATACCAAAATTGATATCTCTATTGGGCGGCATACTTGGTAGATATGCTTAAAATACTTCAGGGAAGTCTCTCACCCTCAAACCTGACCCAACGACAAGAGTATCAACACTGACATCTATCACAATGTCTAAATACACATCATACCCTTTCTCAACCATCCGCTGAGCCTTTAGAAAATAAACCTTCTAGGAACATAAACTAATTTACCCCTCCACTCCAACCGTGGTAAACCTGGCATAGCCAATGTCACCGTCTTGGCATGACAATCCATTATAGCATGATAGGGTGATAAGTAGTCCATGCCAAATGTAAAATCGAAGTTTACCATACTAAGTAACAATAGATCAAATCTAGTCACAAAACCACCAATAATAACTAAACACGACCGATACACACGGTCCACAATAGTAGAATCTCTCACAGCCTTCGATAAATAAAAAAGAGAACTCAAAGATTCACGAGATATATCCAAATACGGAACAAAGTAAGATGACACATATGAATAGGTGGATTCCAGAACAAATAAAACTAATGCATCTCTATTACAAACCCGAACTATACATGTGATGATTGTGTCTGAAGCGACTGCCTCCATCCTTCCTGGAAAAGCATGATATCTGGCATGTTCTCCCCCTCTAGGGAGACCCTAACACTCCCTTCCTACACCCCTAGCTGGTTGTGTGGGTGGAGTGGAAACTGAGGCACCAACCATGGCCTGAGAAATCTATGGACCTGACTGAATTCATAGAGCATGAATAGCCTTTGGAGGTGCACCCCTCCTAAGTCTGGGGCAGTCTCTAACCATATAAGAGTTATCACCTACTCAAAGAAAGCTCTCAGTGGGCATGGTTGTTGGGACTGGCTCGAGCCTGGTCGGTTGGACTAACTGCTAAAGGCACCCCGTACAGGATATGAACTAGAAAGTGGCTAAGCAAAGTGTGCAACCTGATACACCAGAATAACCAGAGCACCACTAGAAGCTGGAAGTGCTGAGGGAAAGGACTGCTCACATAGCCTGTACCATGACGGGCTATAGTTGCGGCTTGGCCACTACTTAATCCTCTAGTAGCTCGAGGCCTTTTGGCCTCATTTTCCTCTCTCTCACGATCCCGCATACCCTCCGACCTCCGTGCAATCTATACCACCTGCTGATATGGGGTATTTGTCTCCAACTCTCGAGCCATGTTGAATCTAATACTATTTAGCCCTTCGATAAATTGACAGACTCGCTCTCTGACTGTAGAAACCAAATTAGGTGTATGTCAGGACAAATCACTAAATCGGACAACAAACTCTTACACTATCATAGTACCCTAGCACAGCTGCTCAAACTCTATGCACCATGTATCCCTAAGGTTCTGAGGAACAAACTCTCTCAAGAAAATCTCTGAAAACTAAGTCCATATAAGTAAAGATGCATCAGATGAGCTACCCTCCTCATAAACTCTCCACCACTGATACGCTGCTCCTGACAACTGGAATGTAGTAAAAGCAACCCTACTCGTCTCCACAATACCCATGGTGCAGAGAATACGATGACACTTCTCCAGAAAATCTTGAGCATCCTCTAAAGTTAAGCCACTAAAAGTAGGAGGATGATTTATTGAACCTCTAAAGTCTAAGTTTTTCATCCTCAGATGACATTTCCCTAACCTCGGGCTGAACGGGAACAATAGGCTACACTGCTATAACTGGGGGAAGTGCACGGTTAGCCACTAATAACACATGCATTTACTTTTAAATCATTGTTTAAAATATTTTTTGTCTTTAGCCACTTCTTTAATAAACTTTAACTACCCTGACGAAAATACCCTTATGCTCATGTCCTTTACTTTTGAACTTAACTTCAGGACTTTAGGACTACATGTCCTTAACTTTTGAACTTGTAACTCTAAGTTCAGGACTTCATGACTACATGTACTTAACTTTTGAACTTGGAACTCTAAGTCCAAAACTACATGTCCTTAACTTTTGAACTTTGAACTCAAACTTCAGGACCAAGCGTCCTTAACTTTTGAACTTGTAAGTCAAAGGTCCTTAACGTTTGATCTTATAACTGTAAGTTAAGGACCGACTGTCCTTAACGTTTGAACTTGTTAGTCTAAGTTCAGCACCAGGTGTCCTTAACTTTTGAACTTGTAAGTCTAAGTTCAGGACCAAGTGTCCTTAACTTTTGAACTTGGAATACAAAGTTAAGGACCAAGTGTCCTTAACATTTGAACATGTAAGTCAAAGTTCAGTTCCAAGTGTCCTTAACTTTTGAACTTGGAACTCAAAGTTAAGGACCAAGTGTCCTTAACTTGTAAACTTGAAACTTGAAGTTCATGACCAAGTGTCCTTAACTTTTTAACTTGTATCTCAAATTAAGGACCAAGTGCCCTTAACTTTTGAACTTGTAACTATAAGCTCAGGACCTTTTGTCCTTCACTTCTTGTTAGTCTAAGCTCAGGACTAAGTGTCCTTAACTTGTGAATTTGTAACTCTAAGTTCAGGACCAAGTGTCCTTAACCTTTGAACTTGGAACTCGAAGTTCAGGACCAAGTGTCCTAATTTCTTTCTTTATCTTTTAGAGTGTTTATTTTATGGTTTGTTTATAGAAAGGAAGATCACCCAACTGGTTAATTTACAAACATTTCTTAGACTGAAGCTTATGAATATCCAAGTGGAACTTATGATTTACATACGGCGGAAGTGGTGGAGGTTATAAGAAAAAAACACTTTTCCTAATATGTGAGAAAAAGTGGAATTTGTAAAGTTACTGCTTTATTCGAATTGGTAATGTACCAAAGTGACTTGAAATGTTTTTTTTACAAATATGTTATCGTATTGGCATTTGCAACAGAGCTTCCCAAAAGATAATGTTATTTTTTCTTCTTAAGAAAGTGAAAAAAGAACAAATAGAAGTAAGGAAAGTTGAAAATGGCATATCTATCCAACATGTGATACCACTGTATTTCTGTTGGGGAAGGAAAGGGTAACAACGTCCTTTCATATTAATTTTAATAGACTAGTGGCTACTTTTGCTCAGTATTAAAAATGCTGGACAAAAAGTAAATACCACTTTAAATAGTGGCTACCCCCATACGATTTTTCCGCTATAACCTCTGCGACCTGATCAACATGGACCCGCTACTTTGGGGTACGGGCCCCGAGAGTCTAATCTTCTCCCCATCCTGAGATGTGGATGGTGCAAGTGGAATCGACCCCGCATCAGTAAGAATACAGAACATGCTCAAGAACTGTGTGAGGGTCTCCTGAAGTGTATAGGTGTCTCGGGTGCCTGTCCCTGAACTAGAGCTACTGGTGGATCCTTTATCGCAGCTTAGTCAGGTTCTCTAGCGTCACCACGTGCCCCTCCTCATCCTCTACCTCGTCCCTGGTCCGTTCTCTCGCGGCTCTAGCAGGGTTGCGGGTGTCTGATCGTAGGATCCAATAGTGTGTTTCCTCACAATCTATTAGAAAATAAAAAGTCAAAGATGTAGTTTTCAAAGTAAATTAATTCGCACGATAAGGAATAAAAGAAGGGAAATTTTCCTAACACTTTCGTAGCCTCTCAAAGGTAAGTACAAACGTCTCTGTGCCGACCCTTAAGAGTCTATTAAACTTTTTTATGACTTGTAACAACTATGAATTTAGAGCTTTGATACCAACTTGTCACGGCCCCAATTTCCCTTTGTAGGATGTCGTGATAGTACATAGTCTCTACCACTAGGTAAGCCTAACATGCATAGAGAAATAGCGGAAATACTACTAAAATCTCAAATTAAACCTTCACACTATGATAATAAACTCAACTGTACAATAGCCAACACCTTCCCCAAAACCTAGTTGAATGGATTCATAAGCTCTACAAGAAAGTACTAATAATCTCGAGATACAATATTGTTTGAAACAAGAAATAAACAGTGGAATGTCTAAAACAGAAGGTGACTCTAAGGCCTATGGACGTCGAGTAGGTATACCTTGAAGTCTCCAAAAGTAGTTACACAACCAACCTCTAGCATCTTGCACGGGCAGGCGTACCTGGATCTGCACAAAAGATGTGCAGAAAAGAAATATGAGTACACCACAAGTTACCTAGTAAGTATCAAGCCTAACCTCATTAGAGTAGTGATGAGTCTAGGTAAAGAAACCTACTTGGACATAATAAAACGTATGAAAACATAATAACAATAAATAATAGAAGGTGGAGAAATAACTGATGCAAAACAAGTTAATAACATAAACTAATATCGGAATTTTAAGCATAGAGATAACATAAACGAAGAAATTAAATAGAACCACCAAAGTCAAATATGGATCCAAATTAATTAGAAAAGGAAAAATAAAATCAACAAGAAGTATTTCACCGGTAACTCTTTTCAACATGGGTTAAACAAAAAGAATCACAGACAAGGTACCGCCTCGTACACAACAAGAATCACAACCGAGGTAATGTATCGTATATAATAAAAATCACGATTGAGGTACCGCCTCGTATTCACATTTCTCAACTTCAATCAGAATCTTTCATTATACCGCCATGTGAGCCTTACAAAAAGATAGTTTTGAAAATATTTTTTTCGAAATAGCTACACGGACTTAAGCCCACCTTATGGGCCGCGTGACTTCAAGAATTTCCTTACAAGCAACACGCACATAAGTCTCACCTTATTCTGCCGAATGCACATTAACCTTTATCTGTATACCGCTGCATTCGTATCTATATCACATCACAATAACAACTCGCACCAGAAGTGCCAATATATCATAACTGGCAAATTATCAACCATATCAATGTTTCCACAACAACAGCTCATGGCTCAATCACAATGTGTACAAGAATATCTAGAGTAACAATGAATGTATGTTTCTTAACAAGAAAGATATCTCAACAATTAACACTTTGCCTCAATGTCATAACTTCTTTCACAACTTCAACACCAATAAATCAACAATGAGAAAGATAATGCGTAACCACGATTCTAAATAAGAATAATCAACAACGAAAGATATAACATGTAACAATGACTTCAAAAAATGATAATCGACAATAAAAGAGATAACATGTAACAATAATTTTAAATAATGATAAATCAATAATGGAAGGGAAAACATGTAACGATGACTTCAAATAGAAAATCAACAATGGAAGAGATAAAATGTAACAAAAACAAGATATGGAACAAGTGTTAACAAAGTCATTTAAAGTATGTAAGGATAGACCAACACAAGTAAGATTAGATTGACTATGAGAATATACAACATGATATGAAAAATCAATTAAAGGGTGGAAAGAGTCTAGGAAGAAAAAACCGGTCAAACACCACATATAACCCGTGTACCCACTCGTCACCTTGCGTGCAGGTGGATGGTACTTCTTATACCTCTCGAGTCGGAGCTACTCTGCCTCAGGAACAGCTATCCTAGTCTCATGCTGAACTGGAGCTGCTAGGGGCATAGGAATATACTCTAGAACCTTCCCAATATGAACCCTCTGCTCATGAGTACGGGTTGCGGGAGTCTGTGTCCCTCCCCCGGCCTGGGATGTAGCTGGGGCTATCGTAAGTAGTCCCGCCTGAGACAGAGTATTGAAGGCACTCAAAAACTGAGCCAATGTCTCCTGGAGGGCTGGAATAATAGTAGGGCCCTCCTGTGCCCCTCCAGCTATGGCTGCTGGGGTATCTTCTGCCTCTACTCTCGCCGGTGCTTAGGCTGCGTTACGTGCTCGTCCCCTGCCCTGGCCCCTGCCTCTGATGGCTCTAGCTCGGGAATCAGGTGCTTGGTCATCAGTACGTCCGGTACGACTACGAACCATCTGTAAGCAAGAATAGAATAAAGTTTAAGATTTTTGATGACAGTAACTAGCATGGCAAGGAATTCCAAAGAATATGATTGTTCTTAACACTTACATAGCCTCTCGAAGATATATACGGACGTCTCTTCACTGATCTGCGAGACTCTAATAAATCGGATTATGACTTGTGACTCCTATGAACCTACGCGCTCTGATACCAACTTATCACGACCCGAATTTACCCTTCGAACGGTCTCGTGACGGCACCTAGTCTCTACGACTAGGTAAGACTATATTGTGGAAAAATGAGATAAATAATAACAAAACAGTAAAGATGAAGTAATACTATAAAATTTAGCCGCTCGGCATCTACATCTTTTACTTTCCCAAAACCCGGAATGTCACAAATCACAAGCTTTATACGACTACAGCTCTATACAACGGAACAAAGAAAATATGTGTATGTATATCTCCTAAGTCTGTAATAGAGTAGATGGGGACACGTGAGATTCTGCGGACGCTACAGAATTACCTTGCGGTCTCCTAACAGTTGTTGTAGTACTCCTAGCCAAAACGTTGTGTACTGGTACCTGGATCTGCACATGGGGAAAACATGCGCAGGAAAGGGCGTGAGTACTCCACATTCGGTACTCCATAAGTGACAAGCCTAACCCCAGTCAAGTAGTGACGAGGTCAGGTTAAGGCTCTACTGAGTTTGAAAATAAGAAAGTTATAAGTTTGAACAGTGACATATAAATAGCTAAAATAAGAAGAATTAAAAGGAAAACTGAAAGAAATAATAAAGAAAATCCCTCGGCTCAACACACCATATATCTCAACAGCAAATATGCAATGCAGTACAGTGGGAAAGCTCTCGGATCTCGGTCCGTAGTCCCAATTGATATATGCTATGCAGTACAGGGGGAAAGCTCCCGGATCTCAGTCCGTAGTCCCAATTTAAATATGCAATGCAGTACAGGGGGAAAGCTCCAGGATCTCGGTTTGTGGCCCCAATATAAATATGAGATGCAGAATCCTATTGGATACGCCTTAATTAAAAAATTCAAGAAAACAATAGGCAAGAATAAGGTAAAACTACCTAAGCATGGAGAAAATAGTAGCAAGTACGGGGAATTCAAGTGATAACAGGTAGGCATGCTTATTCCTATGCTAACTAATCAGTTATAACATGAAGTAGTAATATAGGAATGAAATGAGTTATGTCATGGACGGAAAAGAGGGAATTTAGCAACCATGACCCGTGTACACCCTCGTCACCTCCCGTACACGGCGTCCACATAGTAAAATCAGTATACAAATGCCTAAGGGAAATCCCCAACACAGAGTTAGGCAAGCCACTTACCTTGACTGCGCTAATCAACTCAATACCACGCTTTTGCCACGAGTATCCGACTCCGGGTATCCCAAATCTATTCAATTCGATTGCATAAAGTAAATATCACTTCAAGAAAACAAAATAGCTAATTATTTCTAAGCTAATACGCGAAATTAGGAAATTCGCCCAAAACGTCCCCCAAGCTCCCGTCTCGGAATCGGGTAAAAAATATATTTTCCGGACACTCGTTCACTCACGAGTCTCACCATATAAGAATCTCTCAAATCAGAGGTCAAACACCCAATCAAAACTCAATAATTTGGTCTATGAAGTTTATCCCATTTTTCCCATTTTCTACCCAAAACCTTCGAAATTAAAGGTGGGATTTAAGATTGGAATCTTGGAATTTGATCTATGATGGATAGAAATCACTTACCCGAGTTACCCAGGTGCAAAAGTCTTCAAAAATCGCCTCTCCCGAGCTCTCAAAATCAAACATGGTGAAAATAGACTTAAACCCTCGAATTGTGGTTTTAATATTCTGCCCAGGTATTTGCCTTATGCGATCGCGTACAGTGAGTCGCGATCGCGGAGAGTAATGAAACACGCGCCTGAAATTCCTTTATCGTGATCGTGATTATGGGTCTGTGATCGCGGGCCTTCTGACCTTACATCTATGCGATCGCAGTTGGGGCCACGCGACCGCATAGAACAAACACTACCTCTCTCTCAACCCAAGGATACCTTACGCGATCGTGATCCTGGGCATGCGATCACGGAGACCCACTGACCATAACCATACGATCGCGTCTGGACTTGTGCGATCGCGAAGCATAATCTCTGACAACCTCAACCAAACACTACGCGATCGCGGACTTATTCACGCGATCGCAGAGAACACTCAACTGGTGCTGTAAAAACCAGCAAAACCAGCAAAGGCTTAGGCCAAAAACATGCCCGTTTGGGCACCCGAAACACACCCGAGACCCCGGGACCTGAACCAAAACTACCAATCAACCCTGATACTTCATTCAAATATGCACAGATTCAAGCTTAAGAACTTATGAAAATTCAAAAATTCACATTCGATGCCAAATCACATCAAAACTCACCTGAATGACCTCAAATTTTGCACACAGGTCATAAATGGTATTACGGACTTGCTGTCGCTTTCGGAATTCCATTCCGAGCCCGATATAAAAATTTTACCTATTGGCCGAAATTGCCGAAATTCTAACCTTCGCCAATTCAAGCCTAACTCCATAACCTACCTTGAAAACATATTCCGAACATGCTCCTAACCTCGAAAACACCCAATAGAGCTAATGGAGTCGACGGAATTCCATTCCGGATTCGTCTTCACACAGTTCTAGCTATGGCCCAATTTCTAAAGCTAAATTCCATATTTATGGACTAAGTGTCCAAAATCACTCCGGATTTCACCACTCAACGCTCCGACAAGTTCCAATAACATAAATATACACGGAAAAATTCATTATTAGGGGATCGGGGTGCTAACCCTCAAAACGACCGACCGGGTCGTTACAGCTAAGGCCTTAATTGCCAGTAAAATCTCAGCCACTACACTAAAATTGTTTTCTAATACCACCAACGATTGCGGTGGGATGGATTCGATTACTCCAACCTTAGTTAGAGGTTACGAATATCTTATTAGATTATACTTATCTCGTTAATGGACTTTACGTGAGGCGAATATAAATAATTGAAGTTTCAATACAAATAGCGGCCAATGGGTTGGAACAGAAAAGAAATGTTGCCTTTTTTTCTTTATGATGAAGATTAATGTGGCTTATAACTAGTTCTTCTCGCTTTGAATCAAGTAAAACTGATTTAGAATTCATAAGTTCCTATGTACTGAGTTATCAGATAGAAACATTTTCTAATAAAAAATGGGGAGACATTTTTGATGGCCAAGAATGGATATAGACATTTTTTAATAGCTTCACTGAGAACTACAAAAGTCCAAAAATTTGAATGGCTACATTTCTTCGATCATATCATTCACAAATCACATCCTTAAGTTGAAATAGGGTTATAGTATGAGCCTATACACACTTAATAGGTTTATGGTGTGTGTATGGTTAGTCACTAAACTTTATATATCGTTGTGCCAGCAAAAGTCAGATACATCTTTTAAAGTAACTAAATTTTTGTTACGGTAAACAATCGGGTTTGTCCTTTTTCGTATAATTAATAGAGACCAGGGCGTGGCAGGCCAAGGTTCGACCCTGTATTGGTAAAAATAAATATTACACATGGAATTATCCAAATGGTTGACATGGCAAGCCACGTGGATCAATGGAGGAACGACAGTTGGAGGAATACTTACAAAAAAATACGAAGCAAGTAGATACGAGCTAAACACCCATGAGATGTCTAGAAACGGGCGGTCGAGTCTATTCAAAGAGTTGAAGAGACACGATCAAGATGAACCAGGAAAGAAAAGAGGGCAGATTCATAGATCTTCAATTAATGAGTTCAAACGTTACAGAATTTTCACGAAATAGTTACGATTACCTATTATAACGTCTCATTAATGATATAAAATCTCATTATGACTCAATCATAAAGAGGAATAGGCGTTGCACTTGAAGCTCCCTATCAAAGGAAAAGAAATGTTATTTGTATGAAGACATGTTGATTACCATTGGAATATATTTTACATTATTGTGCTTTCTAGTAATTTCCTTACAATCTATTTCCTTTAATGTTTTAGTGAAATTGTTGTATTTCTTGATTATTAGAAGCCCGAGTACTTCTTAAAATCAGCTTTGACTGAGAATCCGATTCTTTGGTTAAGCAAATTAGTTCTGTTACCGGGAATCTGATAATCTTTTCTTACTTTCCATATTACCTTCTCTTAATCGAACCATGTCGAATGTCAACAAAAACAACCAACAGGCAGTAGGAACTCTAGTTCCTTCGCCTCAAGGAACCGCACGTGATTTGAGGGAATCATCACCAGAAAGCTCCACTACTCAAAACAATGACCAACTTGAAAATAAACAAGCTGATGAGCAGGAAGTTGTGAAGAAGTTAATTGCTGAATATGTGAATGATGCGCTCCAAGCTTTCGTGAGGGAACTACCAACTGTACCACCAACACCTCCTCCAAAAAATACTGCAACTGTGGAAATTCCACATTTAGGGTTGGTTAACTCTAGAAATGGAGGAACTCCCAGTGAATCGTGCGAAGGGATACCATGTACGACTAATAATTTTGATTTACAATCTTTAATACTAACCTTGCAGAAACAGGTGAAGGAACAAAATGACCGAATCGAGCAAATACATGGCGTACCACCTATCATCAAAGGGATTGATATCGATAAGAATTCGCAACGACCATGAAAACCAAGTGCAGCTCCACTGCCGATTCCCAAAAAATTCAAAATGCCTGACATTCCAAAGTACGATGGGACGACCGACCCACGTGAGTATGTTACTTCGTTCACCATAGGAGTAAAAGGCAACAATTTAACCAAGCAAGAAATTGAATCTGTATTGGTCAAAAAGTTTGGAGAAACCCTTACCAAAGGAGCTCTAACAGGGTACTCTCTCTTACCCGAAAATTCTATTGACTCCTTTTCTTAGCTTGCAGATTTGTTTATAAAAGCACATTCGGGTGCACAAAAGGTAGACGGAATAATAACACAAATGCCAGAATTGGAGACTATAACTTCAATGTGAGAACTTCCGAGTTAGCTGCTGTCTTAAGAAGCATGGGAGATAAAGTTCAATGGCCCAAATAGATGAGATCAAATCCATACAGAAGAAACTCAGACTTGTGGTGTGAATTCTACAATTATCACGGTCATAGAACATCAGACTGTAGATTGTTGCAAGGTAAGGTAGCACATTTATTGAAGCAGGGCTATCTAATGGAGTTGTTTAGCGAGAAAGGAAAGCAGGCGTATATGAAGAACAAACAGGAGCCCCCGAAACCACCATCACCAAAGAGGACAGTAAACGTGATAAATTGTAACGACCCAAATTTAGCCTCTGAACGGGCTCGTGACGACACCTAGTTTCTACGACTTGGTAAGCCTAAAACATGCGGAAAGTAAAGCAATATATATTAAAAATAGAAATAGAAAGAAAACAGAAATTATATGACTCAGCCGCTCGGCATTTACAACTGTAACTTCCCAAAACCCGGAACATCACAATGATCACAAGCTTTGTACTAATGTAGCCCTATACAATGGGAAAAGGAAAATGTATATAAGTTTTCTAAGCATATACTAGAATAGAAGGGGACTCGTGGGATTTTGCGGACGCGGCAAAATTACCTCGCGGTCTCCTAGCAGCTGCTAAAGTGCTCCTAGACAAAATGTTGTGTACTAGTACCTGGATCTGCACATGGAAAAACATGCGCAGGAAAGGGCATGAGTACTCCACAATTGGTACCCAGTAAGTGACAAGCCTAACCCCGGTCAGGTAGTGACGAGGTCAGGTTAAGGCTCTACTGGATGTTTATAATAAAATAGTTAAAAATTATAAGTAGAGGTAGATAATAAGCCTAAGCAGAATAGTAGAAACGGTAAACTGCAGAGAATAATAAAAAAGAGCCCTCGGCTCAGCACAACATATATCTCAATAACAAATATGCTATGCAATACAGGGGAAAGATCCCGGAATCTCGTCTGTAGTCCCAATTTAAATATGTTATGCAGTACAGGGGGAAAACTCCCGGAATCTAGTCAGTAGTCCCAATTTTAATATGTTATGCAGTACAAGGGGAAAGCTCCTAGAATCTAGTCCGTAGTCCCAATTTAAATATATAATGCAATCAACACCGGATACAGTGTATTTAAACAAATCAGAAGAAAATCATAAACAAATACGGATAAAACTACCTAAGCATGGTACGATAAATAACAAATAAGAGTAACTTAAGTAAGACAGGTAGACATGCTCATTCATAAGCAACACTACACAGTTAAGACAGGAAACAATGAAATGGGTTTAAATGATTTACAACGTGAAAGGAAAAAGTGGAGTTTTAGCAATAATGGCCCATTTACGCACTCGTCACCTCACGTACACGGCGCCCATATAACAAAAAAATATCAAAACAACCTAAGGGGAAGTCCCCAACACAGAGTTAGGCAAGCCACTTACCTCGATTGCGCTACTCAATCCAAAATCACGCTCTTGCCACGAGTATCCGACTTCGGGTGGCCCAAATCTAATCAATTCGATTGCATAATGTAAATAACACTTTAAGGAATCAAAATAGTTAATTAATCCGAAGCTAATACGCGAAATAAGGAAATTCGCCCAAAAAGTCCCACGGGCCCACGTCTCAGAATCGGGTAAACATTATATATTCCGGACACTCATTCACTCACAACTCTAACCATATAAGAATCTCTCAAATCGGATGTCAAAAACCCAATCAAAACTCAATAATTCGGCCAATGAAGTTTATCCAATTTTCTCCCAAATCCTCCACCAAAATTCGAAATTTAAGGACTAGATTTAAGTTAGGAATCATCGAAATTGATCTAAGTTGGGTAGAGATCACTTACCCAAGTTACCCAGGTGCAAAAATCTTCAAAAATCTCCCCTCCCCAGCTCTAAAATTCGAAAAATGTTAAAATAGGTTTAAACCCTCGAATTGGGGTTTTAATGAATCTGCCCAGGCATTGTTCTATGCGATCGCAGACATACAGTCGCGATCGCGAAGTACATTCTACCACGCGCCCAAAATCCTTCAACGCGAACGCAATGAAAGGTCTGTGATCGCGGACCTTCTCTCCTCAAAGCTACGCGATAGCGGTTGGCTTCACGCGATCGCGCAGAGTAAATATTTCGTCTCCCACAGGCCTAGGGTGCTATATGCGATTGTGATTCCAGGTATGCGATCGCGGAGACCAAGTGTCCCAACCACTGCGATCGCGAAGCACAATTTCTGCCGGCCTCAACTTAATACTACGTGATCTCGGACTTGCTCACGTGATCACAATGAACAAAAACCTGTTGCTGTAAAACCAGAAAAACCCAGCAATGTGTTTAAGACCAAAAGTGTCCGTTTGAGCACCCGAAACACACCTGAGGCCCCTGGGACCTCAACCAAACCTACCAACCAACCCTACACTTCATTCAAACTTGGTCGAGCCTTAAAAACACATCTCATAACATCAAAATCATGAATTATGCATAGATTCAATCCTAAGAACATATGAAATTTCTAAAATCCACATTCGATGCCGAATCACGTTAAAACTCATCCGAATGACCACAAATTTTGCACACATATCATAAATGACATTATGGACCTACTGCCACTTACAGAATTCCATTCCGAACTCGATAACTAAATTTCACCTATCGGTCGAAATCGCCAAAATTATAACTTTCGCCAATTAAAGCCGAAATCCACAACGGACCTCAAAAACACATTTCGAACATGCTCCTAACCTCGAAATCACCCAACGGAGATAACAAAGTCGATGAAATTCTATTCCAGATCCGTCTTCACACAGTTCTAACTACGGCCCGATTTCTAAAGCTAAATTTCACTTTTATGGACTATGTATCCAAAATCACTCCGAATCTAGCCACTCAACGCTCCGACAAGTTCCAATAGCATAAATAGACATGGGAGAAACATGTATCAGGGGATCGGGGCGCTAACTCTCAAAATGACTGACCGGGTCATTACATAAATGGTGGAAATGAGGTTAATGGCGTAGCCTATACTGCAGCAAGAAGAACAACAAAATTCACAATAACTCACGGAAATTGAACTCGTCAAAGTTTCGAAGATGACAGCATAACATTCGATGATGCTGATGCTGATGGATTAATAATTCCTCATAATGACGCACTGGTAATATCCTTACTTCTATATGACACTAATGTAAAACGAGTTTTGATTGGGCCACGTAGTTCTGTAAATATTATTTTATTACGGGTCATGGAACAGATGCTGATGGGCGACCACGTGATTCCAAAATCACGTTCCTTATCTGGATTTGACAACTCTACCGTCATTACAAAATGGGAAATTGAATTAAGCACTTATGCAGAAGGAGTCGTCAAAGAAACAAAATTCCAATTTATTGAACAGATATGGCATATAATGTGATTATGGGATGGCCATGGATTCACGACATGGACATTGTTCCATCCACATTACATCAGGTTATCAAATTCCCTTCAAAATGGGGTATTCAACAGATTCGAGGAGATCAACAAATTTCGAGGAACATCAAGTCGGTGAAGCACTCAAACCAAAATGATACGAGTGTAGACACAATTGTAGATCAAACAGATATGGGTACAAGTGATAAATATGCAATAAATCAAATTGCAATAGAGATTGCATCAATACAGACCGACATGGATTCTTGACCAGATGTAATTCAAGATCCAGAGGAAAATGAAAATATTAAGACGAAGATTGAGGAGCTCGAAGTTGTTCCATTATTCGAGCAATTGCCAGAACCAAGAATCCACATTGGAGCAAGGCTAAACCCAGAAAGGAAAGGTAAGTTGATCGAATATTTAAAATCCAACACAGATTATTTCGCATGGTCCCACTTAGATATGACAGGTATACCGCCGGAACTGATGACTCATAAACTAAACTAAAACCCATCACTTGTACCTGTCAAACAAAAGAAGAGGAAGCAAGGATCATTCAAAACTCAAGTGATCGATTAAGAGGTACAGAAACTCTTAAAGATCGGTTATGTACATGAGGTAACATATACCAATTGGTTAGCTAATACTGTGGTAGTACCTAAAGAGAACGGTAAATGGAGAGTTTGTGTAGATTACACTGATTTAAACAAAGAATACTCGAAGGATACATTCCCATTACCACATATAAACCAAATGATTGATGCTACCGCAGGTCACGAATTATTAAGTTTTCTAGATGCATATTCTGGTGATAATCATATAAAAATGGTCCCCAAAGACGAACAAAAAACTTCATTTATTACACATAGGGGGACTTACTTTTACAAAGTCATGCCTTTTGGCTTGAAAAATGTTAGAGCCACGTACTAGAGGCTAGTGAACAAGATGTTCCAAGAACATCTGGGAAAGACAATGGAAGTATACATCGATGATATGTTGGTCAAATTAACGCAAGCTAAAGACCATTTCCAACATCTTTCAACTACATTCGATATCCTCCGCATGTATAATATGAAACTAAATCCAGAAAAATGTGCTTTTGGCATTGAATCAAGTAAGTTTTTAGGTTTTCTCATATCTAATAGAGTAATCGAAGTAAATCCTGCTCAAATTAAAGCTATTGAAGAAATACCTGATGTACTGACAAGTAAAAACGAAGTAGAAAGATTGACAGGTAGGATTGTAGCTTTAGGAAGATTCCTTTCAAGATCTTCAGAGAAGAGTTTCAAATTCTTTTCATCATAAAAAAAAAAAAGCAGAGTCATCTTGAATGGACTGCAGAATTCCAACAGGCCCTCAAAGATTTGAAGGTTTATCTATCAAATCCTCCCTTGATGTCTAAACTAAGGGATGGAGAAAGATTGTACGTTTATCTTGTTGTTGCTGAAGTAGTTGTAAGTGCAGTCTTAGTAAGGGAAGACAAAGGTAATAAATCCCCTATTTATTATGTAAGTAAATTCTTATTGGATGCTGAAACTAGATATCGTCTTTTGGAGAAACTAACTTTAGCCTTGGTCATGGCGGCTAGGAAATTGAAACCATATTTTCAGTGTCATCCAATTTATGTCGTAACTTAATATCCTTTAAGAAATATTATGCATAAACAAGAAATGCTAGGCATATTAGCCAAGTGGTCAATAGAATTAATCGAATATGATATTGTTTATCAACCTAAGACAGCAATAAGTCTCAGGTTTTAGCAGATTTTGTCGTAGATTTTAATACAAATATAATTCTCGAGGTAGAAAAGGAATTACATATATTTACCGAAGCTAGTCCAGGAACATGGACTTTATTTACTGACGGTTCTTCTAATGTTAAAAGAGCTGGCAAGTAATTAATGTTACCCCATTACTAACAATGAAGCAGAGTATGAAGCTATCATTGCAGATCTGGAACTAGCACGAGAACTCTCCATAGAACAAATAGTGATAGAGCGTGACTCTCAACTGGTGGTGAATCAGATGCAAGGCAGTTACACTACTAGAGAGGCTGAAATGCATCAATACCTGGAAAAGGCACAAGAACTGGTCAGGCAGGTCAAGTTGTGGAAGATCGTACAAATACCCAGGGAAGAAAACGCAGAAGCAGATGCGTTAGCTAACCTTGCTTCTTGTGATGACCCGAAAAGTCATCCCATATAATTTTATCTAAATGTGTGTGTCGAGGCCGTAAAAGCATCCTTTTATCTCACCTCGTTGTGTAGTGCAGCCCGGGCGCGTAGCCAGGAAGCCTTTATGTGTAAAAGATTGATGAAATAATGAATTTTATCAAGAAAATGGTTTTTTGAAAAATATAAAGGTTGTGAAAATGAAATGTGATGGAAACCTGTGTAATTGAGTCTCGTACTATGGTTACGGAGCCAGAATAAACCCAATATGTGTAATATGAATGATCAGTGAAGCTTGGTGAGAAACGAATTTGATTTCGACGTGATTCGAACTGAAAGTGGGAAAATGTGAAGTTTGAGAAAGGTTGAGAAATTTTGTGTGATTTGAGGTGTAATTCGATGTTTATGATAGTGATTCGGTGTTTTGAATACTTGAATAAGTTTGTAATGTGTCTTCGAGGTTGTGTGCACTTTTGGCTTGAGGTTACGAGGGCTTGGGATAGTTTCGGGTAGGTTCCGGGTTGCATTACACTGAAATTCACGGAGTGTTGCAGGTGCAGTAACAGGTCTCTGAACCTGGGAGCGCGTCCATGGTTTCCCTCGCGCGATCCGCGGTGCTCCCTTCGCGGTCGCGGTCGTCTTAGTGCGGACCATGGTGGAAACTTCAGAGAACCTGCAGCAGCTTCGCGGTCGCGATCGTCTTACCACGGACCGCGGTGGTTGAACTTCAGAGACGCTGCATAAGGCCTTCGCGGCCGCGGTCGCCTTACCGTGGACGCGGTGGAGGCATGGGCAGGGGTACCTATAAATGACGTAATTTTTAGCTATTTTTCACTTTTCAAAGAACCTAAAACACAAGAGGCGATTTTCTAAAGACCCTTTCTTCTCCAAAACAATTGTAAGTGATTTCTAACTAGATTTCTTCATTCCTTAACATATTTCTACAAGATTTCATCTTAGAATCAAAAGCTTTTCATGGGAAAATTAAGAATTTAGGGGGAAAACCTAAGAACATGGAAATTTGGGAATTTAGACCTCAATTGGGGTCGGATTCCAAAACCAATCATACACCCGGGCTTGGGGGTGAATGAGTAATCGGGTTTTGGTCTGAACTTCGGATTTGGACCAAGCGGGCCTAGTGTCAATTTTTGAATTTTGGGGAAAAGTCTAGAAAACTCTTTTTCATGCATTAGACTTCATTCAATTAGCATTTATTGATATAGTTAAGTAACTTGCGATTAGATACGAGCGAATTGGTGTTGGAACCAAGGGGTAAGGCAGTGATTCAGGCTTGAATTGAGTTTCTGGCATTCGAGGTAAGTGTTTGGCCTAACTTTAGCTTGAGGGAATAGGACTCCCCCTTGTTTTCTATGTGGATTGCATGGGTGTGGTGTATAGGTGTGGTGACGAGTACCTATGCACCACCCAAGTCATTGTAAAGCATGATCCTTTTTCCCCGTTGGCCCACTTAATTTCTTATTGTCTTAACTGTTATATGTTTACTCCTTTTCACATATTTTATTTGGCTTGTTTAGTTGTTGTTGGGTATTTTTGTATATAATTGAAAGAGTGTTGGCTATTGAGCTGGTTCCTTTTTGATGTACACCTGGCTGGATATTGGATATTGGTTCTGTTTATGGAATTAACGCATATACTGGGAGATTACTGTTGGTTTCATGATTTAGAGGTATTCGGTAAAGTTGTGAGGTAAACGCAGTTCTATCAGTTATATTTATTGAAAACAAAAATATTACGAAAGGCTTGGCCTGTGTTGTGAAATTTATGAATAAATTGATATGATATATCTAGTGTGAGAGGGTTGCACACCGCAACAAGGAGTGATACGGGTGGACATGTGGGATCGGGTTGCACGCCGTAACAGGAGTAATAAGGGTTATATGTTTTGGGAGGAGAAATAAGAGGGGATAGGTGGGAGCGGGTTGCACGCCGCAACAAGGAGCGATAAGGGAGGACATTTATGTTTTACTAATTCTCAAAGAAAATAAAGTTTTGAAAAGCATAAAGGTTTATTTTACTATTCTTTATATATTTTGGCACTATTTTTATTTAAAGTTAAAGTTTGGAAATTTGGAATTTGATTGAGAAATTGGTTATAGCTGAGTATTCTATTTCATTGCAGTTTTATTATTTTATTGTCTGGTTTCNGTTGAAGCCCGACCTAGCCTCGTCACTACTTCGCCGAGGTTAGGCTCGGCACTTACTCAGTACATGGGGTCGGTTGTACTGATGCTACACTCTGTGCTCTTTTTGCACAGATCCAGGTGACTTCCAGCAGTAAGGATTCTAGTTGACCACCTGATCGCATTTGAGACACGAGTACATCTGCCGGCGTTCGCAGATATCCGAGAGTCTTCTCCTACATTTACATATATTGTTTTACACTTATGCAGAACAATCACTATTTTCTTTCAGACATTCTTTGTAGTATTCTTAGTCATTTGTGGATTATTTTATAGAGTTTATTTTTCAATTAATTTCGTCACTTTTTTCATATAATGGTGTAATATTTATTCGGTTTTGAGATTTTGAGAAGTATGACTATTGAGATCATGGGAGTTATGATAACTCAGAAAAATTTGGGAATTGATGAAAGTTATGACAGTCCAAAATTTGTTTTTGTTTAAGTTATTCATGCTTTAGTACTGAAATCGTGGTATATCGTTAAATGGATTCTAACATTGGCTTGCCTAGCAAGTGTGGTGTTAGGCGCCATCACGATCCCTAAAGGTACTCGACCAAGAAAGGCACGAGGTAACCTTTAATAATTTAACCTGGGATTGTAGAAACAAGACTGTAATTGTTTTGCAGTATGGGATCGTACCTGAAGATAAGAAAGAATCTCAAACACTTCGACGAAAAGCTGCTCAATACTGTCTAATACGAGATAATTTATATCGCAAAATGTTTGGTGGTCCTTTAGAAATATGCCTCGAACCTAATCAAACGGAGTACGTGATTAAACAGATACATGAAGGACATTGTGAAAATCACGCAGGAGGAAGATTCCTAGTTAAAACTCTAATCAGAGCAGGGTACTACTAGCCTAAAATGGAAGAAGATGCGGAAATTTTCGTAGCCAAATGCGATAAATGTCAACGCTATGCTAACAATATGCATCGGCCAGCAGAATTATTACACATGGTTATTTCCCCGTGACCATTTATAAAATGGGGAATGGACATAGTGGGACCCTTACCACAAGCCAAAGGAAAGATACGGTTTTTATTAGTGCTAACAGATTATTTTTCAAAATGGGTAGAAGCAGGTGCTTTTAAACAAGTACGAGAAAAAGAGGTGAAAGATTTCATTTGGCAAAACATCATATGTCGATTTGGAGTTCCAAAAGATATCGTATGTGATAATGGCCCGCAATTTATAGGCTCGAAAATCACATAATTCTTTCAAAGTTGGCAAATCAAATGAATCACCTTATCACCCCGTGGAAAATGGACAAGTTGAGTCAACAAATAAGATCATTATCAATAATTTGAAGAAGGGACTAGAGAAGTCAAAAGGGAATTGGCCTGAAGAGTTACCATGAGTATTATGGTCTGATAAAACTACAACAAAGACAGCCACGGGAGAGACTTCATTCTCACTTGTCTACGGTTCAGATGCTCTAATACCAGTCGAAATTGGTGAGCCAAGCACGAGATTTACATTAGCAACAAAAGAGTCAAACAATGATGAGTTAAGAACAAATTTAAATTTACTCGAGCAAAGAAGGGAGGTCGCTTTAATTCGCATGGCAGCACAACAGAAGATTACAGAGCGGTACTACAACAGAAAAGCTCACCTCAGATATTTCAAAATTGGGGACTTCGTTCTTAAAAAGGTTTTCCAATCAACAAAAGCTGCTGGAGCAGGAAAGTTAAATATTAATTAGGAAGGACACTTTAACGAATGTTTAGGTTAAAGGCAGTATTTAGTCACGGGTTATAATTTATACCCTTGTATTTATTCAAATCTGTTGTAAAGAAAACAGCTACGAAAGAGCCATAGATGATACTCCAACACATGTAAAATATTATGAAATTTCAAATAATACAAAAAAATTCTTTAGAACACTACTCAAAGAAACGTGTGTATTCCTATTTCTTTTTCGTTTATTTACACCAGTATGAAGTTGAGACGTCTTCTTCATTAAGTATCGTTCATAAAAGGGACCTCTTTTATAGATCGTGTTTGTTTAAAAAAGACACAAAAAATTAAAGCATTATTATGCAAACACTAAGAGTAAGACAGAAACTCAAATTAAAATATCGCACAAGTTGAGGGAAAAAACTTAAGATTCATATTATAAGATGGTTAAAAATAAGTGCGAACTTAGTTCAAACCTATATGGTTTATACAAAAATAAACCCAAAATTGACCTGGGGACTTTCCAAAAAACATTAACCCCAAATGGGACCGGGAGTAAACCACCAATTGTTCCACCATATATATATATATAAAAAAAAGGNGGGGGGGGGGGGAGATTGGCTTCATTAGAAGGAAGAACATCTTAAGCAGATGAGGGTTGAGCAGCAACTTGTGATGACCCAAAAGGTCATCCTAGGTAATTCTAGATAAATCTGTGTTCCTAGGCCCCGAAAGCCTCTGTTAATCTCACCTCGATATGCGTGCGCAGCCCGGGCGTGTAGCCGGGAAGTCTGTATGTTGAAATTTGATTAAAATGGAATTTTATGATAATTAAATGAATAAAGTTGACTTTGGTCAACATTTTTGGTAAACAGACCCGGACCCGTGATTTGACGGTCCCCGAGGGTCCGTAAGAAAATATGGGACTTGGGCGTATGCCCGGAATCAAATTCCGAGGTCCCAAGCCCGAGAATGAATTTTTAAAGAAAACTGTTTTCTGAAAATAATAAAGGATTTTGAAAATGAATAATTAAGTGAAAATTGTGTTACCGGGCCCGTATTATGGTTTCGGAGCCCAGAACAAGTTTATTATATGTTATTTGTCTTATCTGTGAATTTTAGTGTAAAACGGACTTGAAACGACGTGATTCAGATTAAAATTGGGAAAGTTAAGCTTTATGAAGTTTTAAGAAAATTCTAAGAGTTTTGAGGTTTGATTCGACGATTTTGATGATATTTTGGTGATTTAAATTCTTGAATAAGTTCGTAGGATGTTTTGGGAGTCGTGTGTGTTTTTGGTTTTGAGACCCGAGGGTTAGCGTGAGTTTTAGGTAGCTAACGGGGTGTTAAAGAGTCAAAACAATCTGGTGTTTTGGACTGGTTTCTGGTGTCTGGTGTTTTCTTCTCTGCGATCGCAGCCCTTGCTCTGCGATCGCAGAGGTCTGTCCAGGTCCCTTCCGTGATCGCATCCCTTCGACATGCGATCACATAGTGTGACGTCCCAGTGTTCCGCGATCGCAAACCTCTTCCTGCGATCGCATAGGGTCAGCTAAGCTATATTCCGCGATCGCAACTCCTCTTCTGCGATCGCAGTGAGTTAGGACCATACTCTCCGCGATCGCAGCCCTTTTCTTGCGATCGCGATGAACAAAATCGCCCAGTTAATTTCTTAAGTCAAAAACAGAATGCTATTACGGGATTTTACCATTCTTCACCTTTTTCTTTCCTCTCCAACCTCCATTGAAGGCCTCCAAGACAATCCTTCCTCCATAGCTCTTGGGTAAGTGATTTTAACTCCTATTTCTCCCACTTTTCTTCCATAATCACTAGAATCTAGGCCTAAAATCCTAAAATCAAAGTAGAAATTAGGGGTTTTGGGTAGAGTTAGGTTTTTGGGAATTTTGGGTAATTCAACCCCAATTTGGGGTCGGATTTCAAAACAAATTATATATTCTAACTCGTGGGG